>JBBPQP010000129.1:0-46049 GCA_038092555.1 Boletus subgraveolens
ACTCGGAGGCAGGATTGGAGACCGTCCTCGGCATTGTAGACACCCTTTTTTCGTTACTCGTGTCCGAACGTGCGCCAAATGTAGTCAAGGTCCTGCGTGGTTCTGCGGGTGGAGGTCAGCTTCCTGTTCAGGGTCCACTGTTTATCCACCTACATCCAGATGTGAGTTTCGGCGACTCTACGATGGCAGGAACAACTCCAAGATGCCATCTACTAAACCCGCTTCCTCGATGTCTCTTCGCTCTCTTCTTTCTACTGTGCATTTTCACCCCACCTACCAGAGCTCCATGTTTGTGTCTTGGGTTTTCTTTTGCCCTGTACAGTCCACAATCTGCACCGTGCAACCCAGTCTTCGCCTGCCCTTTCTTGCTGACTCCGTCCTTTCTGTGGCATGCCTTTCCATGCGCTGGGCCGAGTTCCGCTTCGGCTCTCCGGCCCGGCCCAATGCACCCAAGACTGTCCTCACTGGTGCCTGACGGTGTCGAACGAAAGTAGTGTCGGAATGCATGTCACTCAAGGTACTGCATACGAAATTTATGGGTGTCAGTAGTAAGAACATGTCTAGTATGAACAACATGAATCCAAACGAGATATCTCGTGAGCACAGATATTATCCAGGCGTATGAATATCGACGCTAGCAGGCACGACGGACTCCATCACGATCAACCCGTCTTCTCGTTCCATCTGTAAATCAAGAGACTCATCAGCGCTCCGGCAAAAAAGAGCGGCAACGCGCTTAAAATGCATGTACTCACAAATCCAAAAACAGTTTCCAGAGTATGGAAAACATGATGCTTTGTAAACCATTGGCCAAGATCCGTGTTTTCAAGCCTCGTCCAAACAAGCCCTGGACACCGTCCGCGGCAATCACTGCACGCGCTGCATCCATATACCCGATGCGGGTAGCATTGACTTGGCGGTAGGTCTTGACTACGCGTAAGGAATTCGAGACGCTATCGGATACCATGGACGCTGCGAACCCGATGACCGCTGAACGAAGAAGCTTCTCGAGTATGGTGGTGGGTAGGGGAAGGTTCGCATCGAGGTAGTTGTATGTCCCGAACCACTAGACAAATCCGACTCGAACCCGAAAATAGCGCAACAAAAAGAGGTGTACCTACGGGATAATGACCCACGAATGTGGCTGCTGCTGTTGCTAAGGCACCGTACCAAAGAGAACCGATGCCATATTTCTTGACCTAGACACAAGAGACCAAAGTACATGAGATTGTATCATCCCTACAAGTCGATCACTAACCCTAGCTCTGAGTAGTGGTATACCATCCTTCCCTTGAGTTTGCATGGTAGTCTTGATGGTATCGACCGGCGTCAAAAGCATCCTGAAGCATGCCGCGGCCACGCTCGCAAAAACGGTTTTGATGAGCGTCGGAAGTTTTCTCATGAACGTGTTACTCTGCAAGAGAGCGAGAATACCCGCATTGGCTGCGGTGTCACCAAAGCGCGACACAGGTCCTTGAACGAGTGCGGCGGCGAGACCCTGGTAGTACCTCGTCCAACCACCGTCCGCATAGAGCGTCTTGATCGCTTCGGTGGCCGTCGTTCCGTAGCGATATTGATAGTTCATGACTGTCCGCAGAGGCTATGGGGATCACTGAGCACAGCCAAATGTAGACGCTTATCTGCATTTACCATGAGGGTCAAGACCTGGAGGACCATAGCTAGACATGAAAGCATGAGTTGTCGCCCAACGTTGGAATCCACACTTGAAACTCTCACCTGCGGCGCCACTGAGTCCACCGCCGAGTGCACTCTTGAGAGCTTTGCCCAAGTCGAACTAGGAGACATGCAACATGACCACGAATGAGTAACTCCCAGCAAGAGGACTACTCGAGACAAAACCACACCTCAACGTCATCCGCATCGATGAATCCTTTGATGAAGAGGCCCAACACGATGAACGATAAGAGCACGATAACGCTCTGGAACGCAATCGTCGACCATGACCTCATCTTCGGAGCGTCCGCATCGTCGGCGACGAGAGTGTCGCCGGACTCCTCATCGCTGCTACCCACGCTGCGAGAAGGGTCCTGGATAGGTTCATCGTGATAAGTGGATGGTTTAGAGGAACTCAGCAGAGGCTGGGCTTCTGGGTTGGTAGTCGACTCGGCAGACATGGTGTCAGTGGGAAGCGAACAAATCCGCACTTCTCTCCCCACGGTGATATTATCGTCGGCTGACGAATCCGAACATGATGCAAGCAGCAAAATAAGTAGTGACTAGTGAAAGCGTGAGATTGTCAAACAAATCGGATCATCAATGAAACGTTGACTGGCCAGATGTTGCTCGGATGCTCGACGAACCAAGTGACAAATTGTCGATGAAGTTTCGATGATTACTTGCTTCCACGATATTGCTGGTATCACCTGAATTTATCCACTCGATGGTTCTCGCAGCGCACTAATATTTCACGCTCCTCCTGGCAGGCTATCCGCTCGAAAACTAATTCCTAGTGATGTGCTGGCACCTTCGGAATCATGTTGGCAGCGAGAGAAACCAGGACGACGTGGACGCGATCAACGATCAACGAACAAAGACGTATCTAGATTCTAGGTGGCGTCGCCATTGATATGTCATGATTTTGCGCGCGCTTGCTTGAATGTCATACAGTCGACTCTCTCCTAACACATACCTCTCGGGAGAGCCCCGGAGGTATGTGTTACTGGGGACCATGGGCTGTCTTGGAGGTCATAAGCCCTGAAAACTGGGTTGAGGAATCCAAAGTCCTATGTGTTGTGAGGGAGTATGTGTTATACCGGGTATGCGTTATAAGGGAGTCGACTGTATCATATCCGATGCCCGTCGGGGAACGACTCACGGAAGGGACCTCAATATACCAGATGCGGCTAAGTACTGTACGGGATTGGCGCAACTTATACGTAGAAATGTAAGTTTCACAAGGCTTACCTGCCAAGCGGACACTGATTCGAGCAAGTTGTAAACAAGGTCTCTAGAGGCTGGGAGAATCATTCAACCGCTCAGTGAGGGACTCCCCAAAATCAACTTGAACCAGTTATCACATCCGAATTGGTCTTGGCAAGGGCCCATCATTCCGGGAGTTGGAAGGCACGTCCCGTCGGTTTACCCTACTTGGCATCACACATCCGACTCATTGATCAAAGGAACTCTGCAAGACCCAGAGGGATGTTCAGCGGTACGGGCACATACTTCAACATGAACAAACTAGATCAAAGTCATCGTACCCGTCTGTGTCTTGACGTTCCAAGCTCGTTCGCTGACCGCCGTATCAGAAAGTGTGGTCACTTGGCGCGCTGGCATGCGTTCAGGGTCACTGCGGTAAATTACTCGTGCACGCCGTAAATGTATCCTAGCCGAGGTGAGGCCCCAATTCGATTCCATAACAAAGTGGCCCGAGGCTCGGACGGATTTGCATTTAAAGGACTCCGATGTCGCTCATCCTCTCTCTCCTTCAAAATTTTCTTCACTTTTCATCATACCTCCACAATGGTTCGAATCACTTCTCTCCTTTATGTTATTCCTGTCCTTTCTCAGTGTATGTGATACCTTTCGTCCCTGCTTTAGATTCTATCTTGACGTCAGATTAGTGGTCTCAGCCATCTCTCTGGAGTCCACCTCGAACGAGCTCGTCGCTCGTCAGAGCATCGACACCGGCTCGCTTCCTTCTGCATGCCAGTCCTCTTGTCAAGTGATTAATACCATGACCGTAAGTTCATTCTTTACCTCACCAAGTTCTCCTCCCAACCTTGACATCCTGTACATTTTGCCCCAGAACTGTGCCGCTAGTCTCACCTGCCTGTGTACAAGCACGATCGGCAGTCAGTTGCAGCAATGCATGAGCTGTATCGTCAGCTCTGATGCCAGCGTTCAGAGCGAGGCTGACTCGGCCATCAGCAGTTGGAACAGTGCCTGCGGTGGTAACTTGTCTGTGGGTAGTCATGCCTTTTTCTGAGGTTCCACGTCATTGCAATTCGCTTACGATCTGCGTTTGCCATGTTTAGCTCAACGGTGGTTCTAGCTCCGGTGGCACCACTGGTGGCTCTACTGGCGGCTCTACTGGCGGAACCACAGGTAGCACTACAACAGGTGGTACCCTTCCAGCTACCACGACCAGTACCTCTTCCAGCGGTGGCAGCGCCCCCAACCCACTCACCGGTGGTGCTGTTGGCCTCACAACTAGCGGCATTGGCATGGGCGTATGCATCGTCGCTGCCCTCGCTGGCGCGTTTATGTCCCTCTAAAAAAAAACTCGGTGCGACGGTTGATCGGAGGTTCTGGATTCGAGAACCCGGTTCGTCTCTCCCCTCCGTCAACCGCAAGGTCCGTATATCCTATCGCAACCGTACAATGGTGTGGGGGAGTGGATGCACAGGAGACGGCGATGTGCGCTGGCTCGCTTGCCTTCCTCGCCAACACATCTTTCGTTTCGTTTTTTTAAAACATATATAAGCCATCAATACACATGTATACAGCCCCGTCCGACGTTTTAGTCGTTATGGGCGCAAGCAAAAAGAAAGCAAGTTCCTATCAACCACCTATCCAGGGTCGTACATAAACGTCTCCACAAGCCCTGTTCATCTTCATAGCCTCATAAATACGGTACCTGGACCCCTGGTTAAATCATCCCTTTTGATCGTCTTGGCGCCTTTCAGTGGGAGACTTTTCGCCAATTACATCATGCTCAACTTCGAGAACTTTTTTTTTCCCATGAGGTCATGCGGAAAGCCTTGGGTAAATTGATTTCGCTTTTCGTGCACCAATCAACGTCACGACATTATCGACTCTGAATCGGCGGTGACAACCTGACAGGGGCTACAGCTTCAATGTCGTCCGTCGGTACCGTAACCATACAAGCGAAATATTTACCTGGTGGTAGTCCGTCGGCATGCGCCAAGTCGGATCAATTTCCACGCCAGTGTTGGGCGCAATCATTATCGTCTATAGATTAAACATGATCGAGGCAAGCGTGATGCACACGCGAAGAGCACGGACAAAAAGGCCCGAAAATAAGAGCAAACTCAAATGCGAGGATGATCAGGTACTATTTCAACGCGCAAGATAGTCTACACATAAACGAGCGACCACGAGTCGTCAGTCGAAAACTAATACAGGCGTAAGTTCGAGAAAGAGAAAAGAGACTCATGAGTACTGAAGACATAAGGAGATATCGCTGATGCTATAGTAAAAAAACATACAAACAAGACGATGGCAAGTAGGATATCAGGGAGTAAGATCAAAGTAAGAGACTGGTACACTTTTCACGGGAGAAACGCCGCCCTGACGTGTTCTAGGAAATGGATCTCTTTATGGGGCCATGAGTGCGGGCGGTCTCTGCAACAGATGATGTTGTTTAGCAATCTGAGCGCGCTCGCCGGCGAGTTTGTTGATCGAGTTCAACAGGTCACCGCGTCGTAATGGTTCTGCGTGCGAGCACGAATGGTCGGTAAGGTCTCGCCGAAGGATGAACAAGGTACATACTCGTGATGTGATCGTCCATGCCTGCTTGTAAGCATCGTTCACGGTCACCAATCACTAAGAGGCCTTAGTTTCAAAAATAGACGAGCATGCAAAACAGACGCACTAGCATGTGCAGTAAGTGCAATAATCGGGGTCCGCAAGAGACCCTTGTGCATTTCATAGGCTCGAATGAGTTCTGTGGCTTCCATCCCTCCCATGAATGGCATCGACACGTCCATCTAATACATAGTGTTGAACCCATAGATCATCAACGACCAAGGATAGACTCACAAGAATAATATCATACGGCTTGACTTGCAGAACTCTCCTCTTGAACGCATCTACAGCTAAGCTGCCGTTCTCGGCAATCTCTACTGTGTGGCCATATTTCTCGAGAATTTTCACGGCTAACTTCTGGTTGACCATGTTATCCTCAGCGAGGAGAATGTCAAAGACGACGTCGGTTGGAGCAGCAACCGGAGATACGGTATTCGACTCCAGGGCTGAAATTAAGGCGGCTGCGAGATCTTGTGCCGTTACAGGGGTAGTCACTTGAGAGCTGATACTGTTGTCTAAGCACCACTTGACTAAAGAACCGTACTGGTTGAGCAGGAGATAGTTCTAGTGGTGGTTACACTCACGATTGAGCCTGGGCATAGAAGGTGCCAACAACACAATAGGGATGTACCGCAGATGCTCATATTCTCTTATACTCTCCGTCTGTGCAACACGAGGTCAATATCACATGGACCTGGAGAGAATTTTACACATACCATCGTGAGAGAATCGACGACGATGGTATCAAAGTGGGGACAACGCTCTTTGTCCGCAATTTCGGAAATATCGTGGGTGATGTATGCTTTGAGACCAAGTTCTTGAATTCTTTGAACGACGCCCGTGGTATCGCCTAACGTATCGACAAACATGATCGCCCTTCTTTGGAACGGTTGCATTTTCTGCAACGTGTGCTCCATCGGGCTTTGGCTAATTTGAGACGTGATCGTGAAGAAGAACTTGCTGCCTCTCGCAACCTCACTCTCGACCCACATGTTCCCTTGCATGAGGTTGACGAGTCTTTTCGAAATTGAAAGACCTAGACCCGTTCCACCGTATTCCTGTGGGCCGAATAACGGTGATTAAGTTACCTACATGGGCTGCGGATGAAGGGTGTCGATACATACACGTGTCGTAGATCCATCTGCCTGGCAGAAGGTATCGAAGATGAGATTCAGCTTGTCTTTGGCAATACCGATACCCGTATCCGTAACACAGAACTCTAGAGTGACACTCTGGTCGTCCAGCGCCAGAAGTCGCGTGCTAAGTGCAACGTGCCCTTTACGCGTGACTTTCGAGGGTGTAAACTTTATCGCATTGCCAACGAGGTTTGTGATGACCTGGCGTAGCCGAAGAGAATCGCCGATCAATTGATCTGGAATGTCGGGGTCCACATCATAGGTGAGGTCCAGATTATTCTGCGATGCGCGGACGACCAGTGTCTTCAGAATACCAAAGACCGTCTGACGGAGAGAATAGGACACCGCTTCCATAGTCATACGACCAGCTTCAACTGCGAAAACATGAGCTCGAAAACAGCCATCAAACGTGAAGGACCCACTCTTGGAGATATCCAATATATCGTCAATGATCAGTAATAACGAACGGGCCAACGAGTGGACCAGTAACAAACTCTCCCTCTGTGATCTATTTAGATCCGAGTCCAGAGTCAGCTCTGTCATACCAATGATACCGTTCATTGGCGTTCTATGTCCATATCAGTATTACACCCGAAGACGTCAACAATCACAAAACATGCGTCATACCTGATTTCGTGGGACATATTCGCCAAGAACTCGGACTTGGACCTATTTGCCAACTCGGCAGCTTCCCTTGCGGCGGTGTTCTTCTGGATAGAATCACGCAGGTTGAAGACCATTTGATTTATCTGCGTCTTCAATGAATCCATCTCTCCGCTTGCTTCGACCGTGATGAACCGAGTGAAATCGCCGTCCATAGCTGCCGCCGAAATCTGTGCAAATCCACGCACTTGCGTGGTCAAGTTTCCGGCCATCGTGTTGACAGACATTCTATATCACAAGCAAAATAATTAATGAATGCGATGAAGTGGATCATAAGAGGCATCAACGCACGTAATTTCTTGCCAGATACCCTGGACGTTACCCACTTCGGCTTGCACACCTAGTTTACCCTCCGTACCGACCTCGAAGGCGACCTTCTTGACTTCCTTGGCGAAGATGGCCAACTGGGCAATCATGTCGTTGATGGTGTTTACCAAGCTTAACATCTCTCCAGAGACCGAGACACCAGTGATTTGTTGCGTCAAGTCACCACGAGCGACAGCGGTCTGACAGGGAAATTAGCCTGACCTTTGGAATATGAAAAACAAACGGTAAACATACAGTGGCGACGGCGATGGTTCGGACTTGCAAGGTCAACTGAGACACCCTTTGTGAGCGCAAATCGAGTTGGGAATAATGTACCACTCACGTTGGCAGCCATGACGTTGACGTTATCTGTGAGGTCCTACAGCCATCCTCTTTGAGTAAACAGCTCCTTCCATCAAGTGATACTTGAACTCACCTTCCAGGTACCACCGACATTGGTCACGCGGGCCTGTCCACCCAATCGTCCCTCCGTTCCGACTTCTCTTGCGACACGAGTGACTTCATCAGCGAATAAGCTCAAACTCTCAGTCATGCCGTTCACAGTTTCCTTCAACTCCTTGATTTCGCCTCGTACATCGACCTCGATCTTCCTCGTCAAGTCCCCAGCTGCGACAGCCTTGGTGACTTCAGCGATAGAACGCACTTGGTTAGTCAAATTCATAGCCATCAAATTGACATTGTCCGTCAAGACCTATCCATTACGAAGGAGCCTGTCAGCCAATCCTCGGTCGCCAACGACAACGACGAACCTTCCACATGCCCTGAACGTCAGGAACAGAAGCCTGACCTCCCAAAATACCCTCCGTTCCCACCTCCAAGGACACACGAGTGACCTCGTTCGCGAGCGTCGATAATTGAGCCACCATGGAGTTGACAGTCATCTTCAAATCAAGCATCTCTCCTTGAACATCGACATTGACGACCTTGCTCAAGTCACCCAACGCCACAGCCTTTGTAACCTCCGAGATGGACCGCACTTGATCAGTCAAATTGCTAGCCATTTTCTGCGGAAATAAAAGCATCATCAATGGAGTTTGATGACCACAACATGAGAAAACCTCACATTGACATTGCGTGTCAAATCTGCCCAAGTTCCTTGTACACCCTCGACACGAGCCTGACCGCCCAAGATACCCTGAGTCCCGACCTCCAACGCGACACGCGTGACTTCAGATGCAAATGCGCTCAACTGGTCCACCATAGAATTGACAGTGCCCTTCAACGTCGACATTTCACCCTCGACTTGGATTTCGATCTTCTGAGTCAAGTCACCCTTGGCGACAGCAGTCGTGACCTTGGCGATAGACCGCACTTGATCCGTCAAACTCGAACACATTCGATTCACCTGCGACAAGATAAACATCGAACACTCTCATAATGCCTCGACGACTTACATTCCGAACCAACTCGAACCAAACACCTTCGACATCAGGAACGTAGGCTTGGCCACCCAACTTTCCTTGAGAACCGACTTCAAGTGTGACACGAGTGACCTCGGCAGCTAATGCCCGCAGACGTATGACCATTCCGTTGACAGTGTTCTTCAAATCCAAGATTTCTCCGCGAGCATCGACGTCGATTTGCTTTGACAAGTCACCCAACGCGACGGCTTTCGTGACCTTGGCGATACTCCGGACTTGATTCGTCAAATTGGCGGCCAACTTGTTGACGACACCCGTCAATTCACGCCATGTGCCTTCGACATCCAGCACGAGAGCCTGACCGCCCAATTTACTAAAAGGAAAACTTCAAGAATGGGACGAAAAGGGAATGTCGGTTAGGGCGTACCCTTCCGTACCGACCTCCTGACTGACACGAGTGACTTCTTTGGCAAACTGACCTAATTTGTCCACCTGATTACAAAAGTAAGTATGGATTACCACATCTCATTATGCGTTCAGGAGATACCATAGTGTTTATGACGTCCTTGAGTTGTACCATGACGACACCCTGGACAGGAACGGTGATCTTTTGCGACAAGTCACCGCGAGCGACGGCATTGCAAACACGTGCGACATCCTGTACTTGCGCCTTGAGTAAACGCAGTTCCTCGACGGCACTCATGCCACTTTCAAAGGCAGCAGCAGCGAGAGGACCGGGAGGGACGACGAGTGGTGATCCCGATGGAGATCCGTCGAAACTACTAGTGATGCGACTCATCGTCATCATGTCCGTGATAATCTTGCCACATGTTGGGCAGGACATGTGCTCGACATGGGAGGTTGAGGGCGCCGACGCGGACGCAGACGAGGTTGAGCACGTACGTTGCAGCTTAGACGGGTCGAAGTTGTTGGGAATGTTATCAAGTGATAACGACATATTCTGGACGCGGGAGCTGATCTGTCTAGTCGGAGGGCGATCAACATCAGCGACGCCCACCATTGCCTCCTCTGCCAACATCTCGACATCCGTCGAACTATCGCTGTTGTTGAGGGTAGTATCGGACCTGTTTAAGAAGAAGCCACCCCGTGCGGCGCTTGCGTGCTTGGTGGTCATCGTGCTAGGCTGCGAGGGGGAGGAAGGAATATGGTCCTTCTGAGAAGAGGGAGAGGAGGGTATGGGAGTGTCGCCTACGCTGCGCCTTTTTTTGGTCTCTGGCCCGTTTGTTTGCCAGGATTCGGAGGCCTTTATGGAGGCGAGGGCTTCCTCTGCGGTGTACATTCTGCGGGCGACGGCAGAGAGGGAGCGGAGGATGGAGTCCGTCTGCCAGTCGCTGGGGCCGTCGTATCGGGGCGGGGGGGTAGACATGGGACATAGCTCGTAAGTAGAAAGGAGAGCGATGAGGTGAGAGAGAAACGGGTCGTTGAGACCGCGTGTATAATCACCCATCGAACTCATCGTCGGAACCGACGGCGGTGGATGATGATGGTGGTGGAGCAGAAGAGAGAAGAAAAAGGGCCGGGCTAACAAATGGAGGGTATTATGACAAACTAATTATACTGGCGAGTACGCCCATGTAACAAGTAGCAGAATATGTAATCTCCGCACACGCCCACTTTATACAAAGCAGGTTGTATAGCTTCCGATAGATACAGCTTCTTTACATACGCTCTTAGATGTACACTGGCAACGTAGGGTTCAGTCCAATCCAGTCAATCCCCTCCACGAATTCCTTGTCATCGATTAAAAAGTCCTGTGTGCATCCCTCTGTCAGCCCCCGTCAGACCCCGAGACCAAGCACTCACCAATGGGCACTCGACCAGAGAACCCTTGACCTGGTCGAGCCGTTCCTTGACACGGTGCAAAGGGATCCCGGGCACAACATGTCCACTCTTCACCTTTGGCACATAGTGCTACTCATTTGTCAGTCACTCGACGCCCCTCATCAATAGCACAATCACACACCTCGTAGGCGGACCACGATCGGACAAGGTTGGTCGGCACAGGTCGGAACAACTCGGTGAATACTTCCCTGTTCTTACGTGCTGTGTTGTTCAGCAGATCGAGTGTCTCGTCCGCGAGTGGGTCAGCAACCGCAGCATCCGCAGGTAAATACGTCTCATCGTCGTTGGGTGTCGGTGCTGGCTTCATGAACGAATCCGGTCGATGAGTCGTTTGCTGAGGCTGAATAAGACCCAGGTGCTCTGCAATCGACAATCACGTTCACTCGTTATCTCGTATCAACACGGCCGGCTTACCTCTGAACAATTTCCGTCTCAAGGTGGCAGCAAATCGTGCTGCCATATACGGACGCCCGTCCATCGTCGTCTGAATCATATCGTCGTCTTCTACTACCAGTGCAATCTCGGAGTCACCATCGCCCTACGCAACCAATCAGCCCAAGACCCGTGACACAGGGCGCACAGTCCAGAACTTACCTTTTGACTGCGGTCGTTAAAGTTGGCAGATCCCATCTGGATCGCCTCGTTAGCCCACAATCATGCGCGACATGAAATTGGTACCCACAATAACAACTCTGTCGTCCACAATCATGACTTTGCTGTGGATATAGAGCAGCCCCGAGACATAACTATATCGGCCCTTCAGCCTCCATACCGCACCGAACACGGATTCACGCACCAGTTCAGCTCCTCCTCCTCCGACCCTATCCACGTCTCATTTAGCAACGATCGCCTCCCTTGCAACGCATGGTGGGACACCGAATCCGCCACCGTCTCATCCGACCGCAGACTCTGCGCACCAGACTCGAACCGCGCAATGACCTGTCTCGCAGCTTCAATGGACTCGGGAAGAGGTACCTTGTCCTTCTTGGTAGACGTCTCTTCCGTCGCAGCGATCCCACTCTGTGCTTCCTGGGGGATCTTGATATAGACCTCGCGAGGGACGTCTTTCCCGAAAAAATTCTTCCCCACCCATTGACGCGCGAGCGCAATCTGCGCCTCGTGGAACGTCACACCCGAGAACTCTTCCGTCTGCGCAATCACGGTCGCTATCATGCATGAAAACGCTTCCATCAGAATCACCAGCGACGGGGAAATGCCGACTCACACGTTGGAGCATTGATGCGGTCGTACGAGCGCAAATGGAAGAACCTTATGTAGTCCATCCTAATGGCGCGCGTGAGACCATAGAAACATGCAATCATAGTGCCATAAACACCCACGGTTCATAGCCCGCCTTGCGGATCTCCTCGTAAATACTATGTCCACCCCTGTTAATCGTACGGTATTGCGCCGCCATAATCGTCTTCAATGACGTCTCATTCTTGATATCTCCGGCAAATCCTGGAACCTCGGGAATGACGACGACAACCTATGAACATCGGATAGCCCCGAGTTAGCGAACGCCCTGTCATCCCCGTCGTTCGCCAAGCTGACCTTGAACTTCTTCCCGGCCTGTGCGGCCTCGATGATGCGCTCCACCAGGGCCTTTGCAATCTGGTTCTTCACTGGGCCTTCATTTCGGGTATTGGATATACTGGATATAGCACGACACCTCAGCAAACCTGTCGCAAAACGGACGATGGGTAGCGCTACGCACAAGAACTGATTCTCTGTCGACGGTGATCAACGCCCGTGACCACCACGAGGTATGCATTACGCCCATCAATGATGAGTGGATACAGGAACGTAAGGGACAGGACAGGAACTTACCGATATATATGAAGTGGCTGGCTTCGCGAATCAGTTGAATGTCTGGCAGTGATGAGGGGCCCCGGTCACGTTCACACGGGATATGGAAATAGTAGTGAAGCGAGCAAACGTACAAGCATTCTGAATGCTGTGTTCAGTAAGGACACCATGACTCCAGTCCGACACGCTGCGGACTGCTTGGACACGACATGTCCCCTGTGGGGGTGGTGTGTATGGGGGTTCGACGCTGTCATTGAAATCGAGGTGGAAGCGCTGCCTAAACTTCTGGCCGATCCGGTGCCACTGTTCACGGTGAGGATGATCTAGGGACACATAAACGAGTATTTCACAGGGGGAAATTAGTGGGGAATAGTACGTACAAGCAACAGCCTCGGTGGGTGCAGCTTCAATGTTGTGGGGAAGCGCAAGCCAATCAAATCGGCTGGGGATAGGGGTGAATGGGGCAATACGGACACGTTGTCACTACGCACGGATCATCCCGGTACTAAGAAGAGGTGATTCAGTCCAGGTGGCAGGATGCGCAGTTCAACGCGTACCTTGCGACGTTTGATCTCATTCCAGCGTTCTACGAAATGTTGACAGATGTCGAGCACCACAGAGCCACATATCGTCATATGGACCTACAGCAAGGTCTCCAGCCAGTGAACCCGCTCATTCGGGAAACAACTCACATCATGCCAGGGCATCCTCGGAGTCTCTAGAATGGAGACTCCGTTACTAACGTAGTTTGGAACGTCTTGGAAATCTAGGACGCGAGCGTTGTTGTAGTCTTGTCCGGGGAAGAGAGTACGAGCAAAGTCAGTGGGGTGAACGTCAGCCAAAGGGTGATTGTGGGTATCCCATCGTCCGAAACACAAGTCTAATCCTCCAATACAAGCACTGTGATTGTCGACGACGACGACCTGCGCGCAAACCATGCATCAGAGTACGTTCTAACAATCATGACGACCCACGAACCTTCTCGTGATGCGACCAAAACTCGACGGTATCTAGGGGATGACGACTGAGAAACACAAACAAAACGCATGTTTCACCACGACATACCCTTACTACCGATATGATCGGGGTGACGCATACACGCAATGTTTGGATGGAGCGCTTCCAGCGCAGCCTATCAACTCGGTTAGACTCGTGTAGAACATATACGACTTTCGCATCCTTGCCTTGGTATGCTTCGAATTCATGGTCATCGTCTGGGCCACTTCCTTGTAAACGACGACATAAATCCTGACGCCTTGTTCAGCCTTGCGCTGCAACAGCCTGTCGAGACGCCATTGTTCATTCTGAGCCGGGGGTCGGCTGGTGAGCGGAGATGATGAGTCTATCACACGCTCGTCCTTGCAAAAGTCCCAGCGCGAACGTACCGGAGGTATAATTCTGGCGTGAGCCACCAATCCTGCCCACGTCCCTGAGCGAGAGAAAACACGTTGATGATCGGGAGGAACGCGTACCAGAATAAAGATCACGTCCCTCGCGCTGTCGAGTAACTCAGACACGGCCCACATGTAATCCTGACCATCAATATGCCTTTCCGGGGAAAAAGAAGCCACACTAGTTCAGCCTCTCTCGGAGTATATACACGCGCGTGCAAGGCATGATTTCACGTACCACTTGATCGCGTTGTCCTGCCTCTGACCCGCAAAACTCTCGAATCGATGACTAGCATTGATCCTGGCCCGAATCTCGTCGTTGAGTCTCTCTTGCGGGGTATCATGGCGACCTGTAGATGTGCCATGCAGTACCCAATCGCGATCAGCTCGAACCCTCACAGAGCAAACACGTGTTGAAGACTCACGGTCGGTGTCCAAAAACCCTGGCGTACCACAACGTGTAAAAATGATAAGAGATACGATGGCATTGCACAAGGACATTGGACATACCAATTATCTGATCGCGAGCGCGTTCGATGCCCTCGGGGAGCCGTTCGGCGTAGTCGAGGACTTTGCCTAGGATATTCATGATGGAGGTTCGAGTGCGAGAGACACTGTTCTTATTGTTCCCGCAGCTGCATTCTTAATCACACGTAACCTGCCCTGACAACACTGCATTCTTGGATTTGTCTTACTACCGTCGGCGAGCGTTGACAGCCGTCACAGCCTCGCTTGTCTGGTCTTGGGAATGGTCATCGTAAATATAGATTCGGTCTCACAACCATCCCGTAGGTCTCTAGTCAATTCCGTGAAGCAACGCAAATCAGGAAGAGACAACCTTGAACGGATCAGAGCCACCATTCTCCAGCCCCACCAACACAGCCCGCCTCACCGCGCCCAAGTACTCCGCAAGCCGGCGTCCGTCTGGGTGTAAAAAGTCATCATAAAGCTTGTACCGTGAATCCGCGACAATGTTAACAAGTTCGAGCGCGACTTTGAGGTTCCTATCGCGTGTGTCAGTTTGAGAGATAACGCTGGAAAGATGTGGTCGAACCCTGGTATATGCTCCCTTGAAGAGCATAGCATGACGTGTAATCGCAGAATTAGCTCAGGTATGTAAATTTGCCGGATGCGTAGCATTTCACGATGTCGGCGGTCTGCTCGGCACTATGAGAAGTGAAAGTAGCGGATGATAGACGGTACAAACCAGCAGGGTTGCTTTGGTCTGGTAGCATCCAGTCAGAAGTGAGCAGCTTCACGATGGACTCGTATGCTTGGTCAATGAGACCCTGATGGAAATAACATCAGCTATGTGGAAGTGTCAAAGGCATTGGTTTACCTTGTAGTCCTTCAACCACGCTATCCGAGTATCCTTGTTCATCAAAGAGGCCTCCAATGACTGACATTCTACCACTCGGTCGAGAAGTCCCCATACATTGAAAAATTGTCTGTAGTGGAGATACTCCGTTGCACGTTCTTCAGGTTCGTCGATGGAGGCAAGTTCACGTGGCAACATGTCCAGCAGGCCGCGCGCCAAAGCGACGCGTCCAGAACCTTGATATGTATGAGCGACGGATTGAGATCAGAACACTAGACATACCAAGGAAGTATCGCAATATCACTGTAGCTTGTTCGAGGGCAGTGTCATAAGTAGCTTCCATAAAGGTTGTCCACTCTATGGAACGGAGCAGCAACGTCTCCACCTCCGACGGTGGATTTTGCAATGCGATGATCGATGGAAGTGGGCCTTTCAGCTGAGGTAGTAGCTGGCGGATTGCAAGTTTAATACAATTCAAGAAATCAAAACAAACATCACAAACATCAAAGGACTTCTCAATTGTTCGCTCAGCAGTGACAATGGCAACACGATCCACATCAAGACCGTGTTCGCGTGCACGTGTCAATGTCAATTTCCGTTCCTTGATATCGGCGGAAAGATCGAGGGAAGTGAGGAACATAGCATAACGCTCCACAGCATTATCCCCCAATGCACCAGCATACATGGCGATGAGGTCACGCTGACCAGCACGCTGGGTCCAGAGATAGTAAATATAATGCTTTAGATTGATTCGTGATTGATACCGACCTCGAGGACTTGAAGATACGCCTCCAAAATCACTTGAGTGGCCAATGGTGGTACAGAAACGTCAATCAATTGCAGGAAGAGACACAGGTGGGCAAAGAATCGCGTCATTGTGGGATATCTAGCACGCGAATACATAATCTTTCTCGATAGAAGAACGAAGAATACGTACTCTGCCGATTCAGAATCGTATATGCCGTCCCTCAGGCCAGCTGCGAAAGTCTCCAACAACGGGCTTGTCCGGTCAAGAATGATTGCCAATTGAGAGACATGAAAAGCGTTGTCGGCAGGAGGACTGCCAGATCGTTGCTCAACACGAGAACCAGAGGGAAGGAAGCGAATAACTCACCCATCATCGACATTGACGCCACCAAGTGTCTCCAGCGCCGCACTTGCTTCCTTCTCCCATTCCTCCTCCTCTTTTTCGTCGACGTCTTCCACAGATATGGGCAAATCCTTGAGTGCCTCAAATCCACCCTCCCAGTAGCCTCCTCCCAACTTAATCATTTCCGCGGTTTGCTTCTCTTCGCACAGTATACTTATTTGAGCCCATATATGGTCTTCCCAGGTCCGACATGCTGACTTGAGGACGTTGAATGTTTGAGGGGTGGGCGCGAGTGCCGCATACAATACTCGCTCGGGATCGGGTAAGTTGGGCTATATGAATATCAGACAAGTTGAATGGGAACGAAGATGGTGACTCTTTACATTTAGAGCAGCTTTTACACAAGTTGACTTCCATAGCCGCCGTCGTCTGTTGCCTTGCCAGCCTTCCGCGTCATCGTCGTCCTCGAAACCCTCCTCACGTGGTTCATTTGCTTCGTAGATAATGAGTGCAAGCGCGTCAATCGAGCTTCTTGTGACTCACCGATTGCTCGCCACTGGAACAGTAATGACCCGCGGATACTCGCAGCGCGCCACGGTTGATGGGCTTTTCGACACAGTTGCACCGCTTCGTCCAATCTCCCAGCGCGCACAAACGAATACAACGACTGAGTCAAGGTTTTTTCAAAGGCCTTGCAGACACAAACTCAGTTCCGATACCCCAGGCCAGACGCACACTGTTCACTCACCGCGTCATCCGCAGCCAACGACTTGCCATCCCCTCTGTTCACCGCATCCGGATCAAACTCTATGACGAGTCCTTCTCTAGTGCCATGTCCAGTGCGTAACGCCTGCATCACGTTGTGTTTTGTGAACTTCCAGTACCCGGTGGTGGCTTCCGGATGTTGTGGTGATGACGCGGTCTCGTGGAGCCACTCACGCACGATGACGAGTTCTGTGAGCAAGGGCGACGCGTGCAGGATCACTTGCGCAAGGGTCAACGTTGGTGTGAATGGGTTCTGTGTGATGATAGTGCGTGGATTGAGGTGGTGTTCTGGCTCTGTTTTTCGGGCACTGCACGGGGATCTGTGACCGGACGAATGGAAAAGATGGGTCCACGCACGGCATGAGTGCTTGTAGTAGGCCCCAGGTGTTGGCTTCCATACGTAGCGCCTCTAGTTCGACCCGAGACACGTCTGAGGTGGCGCCGCTCTCCATTTCTTCGACTCTGGTTGAAGCACGGTCTAGGACGACGAGTATTGGGATATGGATAGGGTGGACTTACTGATCACGACATAGCTGTCGCAGTCTGGGTGCAAGTCCAGAAACAGGATCGAGGAGAGCTGGCAGGTCGTCTTTTATGCGCTGACATAGAGCGAGGACTTGCGCGAACGACGCGTAGAGGGATTCTGACATGACTGTGGATTCGTGGAAAGCCAGTGCATGAAACCGGTTATGTGTCGTTGTTGGTCCGTCAAAGCGAACGTTGGGTATGACCTTGTTTCAAACTCAGCGACACAAAGTCGTCGTTCACAATGAACGTAAAAGTAATCGAAATACAGTCCGAATGCGATGTGAATACATGAGTGCATCACTACCACTGTCCAGAAAAAGTCCGTGAATAAAACGAGTGTCAAAACAAAGCCGAAAACAAGACATGGAGAAAATCATCACAGCACAGAGGACCAGACGTAAGAAAAGGAGAGATGGGTGGTGCTGCCAGGAACATAGAAAGAGAGGTACCGCCCCTTTAGGGGATGTAAATGATTCGGCGTTCGGGGACGAGTCAGATGGGGGGAAACAGAGCGAGATCTATACGACGCAGACCTCATGCACCCCACTCGTCTTCGTCGTCCATCTTCGAGACGACGAATACGTGTTCGGGGAACCAACCGGATTGATCAAACTCTACGCGTGATTCACCATACAAGCCAGTGAACACAAGTACTCCCTCGACCTCGAGTGCGCTTCTTTGTATGCGGCCAAGACCACCGCGATTAGCTATGATCCCAGAGGACGAGATCACGCGGTGCCACGGCAAGGGGGAGGAAGCCTGTCCAAGGAAATTGACGACTACAAGAACACATTGGCACCCGATGACTCTCCGATAACACGATACGTAACATACCCTCAGTAACCCGCCTGGCTTTGGTTGGCTCCCCGAGCAGCTTGGCGATATGCACACAGGTCGTGACCTTGTGCGGGGGAATCATCTGAACGACATTACAAACCTGGCAGCCAAGTTAGTGAAGGAGTGATTCGGAAGGCATGGAGGAGATATGTACTTACAGAAGCGTTGAATTGAGCGGTGTCCATTTCAGCAAAGAGTGAAGCGTATGGGACGGTGGAGGATGATTGATGACTCTACAAACGATTGACGAGGGTAGGCCAGATTTATAGCTGTCCTTAATGGCAATGTAGCAATGCGCAACGTCCGGTCGGGAGACTACTCACACCGGTCTAGCAGTTGCCAAGTCGGGCTGAATAAAACCGGTGCCCAGGATGCGATACACGTACGAGTAGTGGCGCTAGACCTGCTGCACGCTGTTTCGGTTATCGATCCGGTCATATTCCATTCTTGTCTTGCCTTCTGATGCGTTTGCGCAGGCCAAAACTAATGGAGTATCGTGTCCATCAGTCAATCGTTAATGACTAGGCTTGCTGATGGTGATGCGCGATGTCGATTATGCCTGTGGCCTGGGACGAGGTTTCCGATTGAAAGGCCTTTAGTCACCACCCCTGCACATTGGTCTGCGACTGTGATATGTCTTTTCGAGACAAGAGATCATGTAAACCTTTCGGTCACAGCGACATGGAGATGTAGCACCGGTTATAGGTGGCTAGTAGGTGCCACAGCAGCCTCTTGGATATCTGTTCGAACCATCAGTGTGGCTCACTGAAGGGGGTGCTTGCTGTACACGGGGAAGTGTACACAGGCGCGATGCATTGATAGGTTTCCCTCAGACCGTTGTAGCGGTGACCGGTCCGGAAATTTTCGGTATACGCTAAATATGCATCTCCAATTGAAACTGGCGAATTTGACAGGCAGTATATGTGACTGGGACAGCTTTGTAACAAGCACTACAATCATGCAGCTTCGGAAACCCGGCATGCCTTGTGCGGAGAGTTCGGATTCAAACTCCGAACGTTCCAACCGGTTGTGAGGCTGTGATTGTCGTCCATTACCTAATTGGGCAGAGATGTACCCCTCTTTGAAGATACTATCGACTTTTCTCACTTGTCTTGACTCCACCTCCGTCTAGTATCTCATACAGCCGCAAAGCCTCATCGAAACCGACTCAATCAAGTTCGAATTAGCGGTTCGATCGCGGTCGCGATGACCCCGTCGTCTAGCACGCGACCTACTCTATACTTGACTCTCAGCAGGACCGGAGGTAACCATCCGGTTTGACGTGACAGAGTCAGAGTCAGAGTGAGCAAGACTGACTGACAACGTGATGTCCCTGTCAAGAAACAACGAGACATGTGGTTCTGAATGCTGCTGGTATGCGTCTTGCGTGTTTTGGCACAATATCAAGCACCAGAAATTTCCTTTCAGGACTTGGGTGTTCTATATGGTGCTAGTTCTTGGAATGAGTTCCGCCGGTGTTCTTGATACAGTACTCTATTGCAAACGCGGTCCGACTTACCTCCCAACGGCATGCTTCCGAGTCCTCGTACCAGCCACTTGATCCCCAAGACAAATCAAGAAATAAAATTTTCAGGTATTTAAGGGGACGATATCGCGTCGACCCGACCGCCCCTCCATTTGACGCATCCACTCATCCAAAACAGCCTGCACGTACAGAAATCATGGTATTCCAGTGGCTCGAAATCTCCAACCCTTTCCCATCCATACGAGTTACGAAACCCGCTCCAAAGCCTGGAGTCGTGCCAGTCTCTGTGAACTGGTTTCCCCATCGCACCTGTAATTACAAGTGCGATTTTTGCTTTCATACCTCCACGAACGACTACATCCTCCCTCTCGACGAAGCGAAACACGCGCTTCGTCTCCTCGCCGATGCTGGGATGAAGAAACTCAACATCAGCGGTGGAGAACCATTTCTTAAGCCCCGTTACATTGGGGAGGTGTTCAAATACTGCAAAGAGGAACTTCACCTCGAGTCGTGTTCCGTCGTGAACAACGGGTCGAGAGTGACCGAGAAATGGTTGGACACGTACGGCAAATACCTTGACGTCATGGCCATATCCTGTGACTCGTTCGATCCGGAGACGAACCTCAAACAAGGAAGGGCAGAAAATGGCACTGCCGCTACCCACATCAACACGGTGTTCAAGGTCGCGCAGTGGGCAAAAGAGAGGGGTATCAAGGTGAAGATCAACTCGGTCGTGACGATGCAAGTATTTCCATCATCCTTCCGACTACGCCTGACGCTGATCAAACTTGATTAGCAATAATTGGGAGGAGGACATGAATGACCAGATCGAGGAGATTGCCCCCTTTCGCTGGAAGGTTCGTCACCGTGTCCGGTCTACATGATGCGTATATAGCTCGGCTGAACCCCACAAACAGGTGTTCCAAGTCTTACTCCTGGACTCGAAGAACACGGGGCCGGAATCCAATTCTCTTCGCGACGCGCGTAAATTGACGATTACAAATGAACAATACCAAGCTTTCCTCGATAGACACGCGCGGCAGACGTCTCTCGTCCCAGAGGACAATGATGCGATGAAGGATTCATACTTGCTCATTGACGAAAAGATGTGGTACGCCGCCGTGCATTTTTGCGACTTGTGTAATCTTGAGTTGATGATCACGATGTTTCAGTTTCTTGGATTGTCGCGATGGCGGCAAGAAACCGGGCAGGTCGATCCTGGAGGTAGGCGTTGAGGACGCGCTTCTTTATTCAGGGTTCGATGAAAAAACCTTCCTGGATCGTGGTGGAATATTTGACTGGACGAGGGAGCCTGAATCTGGCCAAGCTTTGGACTGGTGATGGGGAGGCTGAGATTCCATCAAATTGTGGGAAAATAAGTAGCGTGTTATTGGTAGATTTGTTCCTGTCTTGATCTCGATGTATGTGACGTCACGCGTTTTGTATCTTCTACGATCACATGCCTTTGTTGTGAAGGTTCACATCGACTTGATACAGGAATATCAGAGCCGACATAAGGGAACGGCGGTCACCTCAAACAGTCCAATCGGGAACAAGGCGGGTCCAACAGCAGGTGACGCCTTTGTAATCAAAGACATGCCCTACTGCTGGACGCACCTGATTCCTAGTTTGGATGCTCTTAGTGAAATTCAACCCCCTTCTTTTATGATCGCGCTCAAGTTGACTCTCCGAGCTTGCTCGTCGCCCTCTTGCGTTTATTAGACTGAGCCTCTCGTTCGGAGCCACTTGGGACGGGAACTTCTCTGAGGCGGGGGCGTTAGTAGTGAACGTGAAGTGGGATCCACACGAAACGAACCATCGTCCATCGTATCTGAGCCCTGTGTCACGATCTATCTGATCTTGACACACGGGGTTTGGCGCAGCTCGCGACCACGAGAGGACAGTACCGAATGTCGTTTGCCGTAGTTCCTATGAAGTCAGTGAGCAAGTGGCTGGCGTTTGTCGATCTTTGATTCTCAGTGTCGTCTTGGTGGGTAGTTGCCAGTAGGGGTGGACGTCGAGCACATCGTATGTCGCACGCTTGAAGTCGCACAAATAATGGCGTCGGTGTCTTGATCACGCTCGTCGAGGTGGCCATCGACAACAACGATGATCGCACATGTCGGCCGTTGGGAGGTAGCGGCTCGCGGCTACTCTGCTCGTTCGTCGGTGACTCGCGCACCCAGGCTCCCAAACAGTCGACATTGAGCATAGGATCGAGTAATCGAATACTCGTCGAACACGGCAGGAGTGACGCTCGCGATATTTGGTCCATTCGGGCATCTCGCGTGCCATCTTGCCTACAGGATGAGTGTGATCGAGCTCGGCGAGTGACAAAAAGTCAACGCGCGGCGAAGGGTTACCGCGGTCGCGACGATTCGTCCGTTCGGGCATCTCGCGTGCCATCTTGCCTAGAGGATGAGCGTGATCGAGCTCGGGGAGTAACAAAAAGTCAACGCGCGGCGAAGGGTTACCGCGGTCGCGACGATTCGTCCGTTCGGGCATCTCGCGTGCCATCTCGCCGATATGGTTGGGCAGGTGACGAAAGTCGACTACGCGGTGAGGGATCGCAAAGGGTGGGAGAAGGGAGGATGCAAACAGGGGTCGCTGTCGTCGCGACGCTTCGTCCATTCGGGCATCTCGCGTGCCGTCTCGCATGGAGGTTGAGCATCGGTATCCGGGAGTGGGAGCCAAGTAATGATAGTGAATGAGAGAAACAGCAAGGACAGCGAGAGAAGGTGCTCGCCATGAGTGGCGGACAGGTAAGAGCGGAAAGGTAGAAGACAAGAAACTGGACGAGGGAAGTCCAGTGTTGGTCGAGCTTAAATACCGGCAAAGTGTGGCTGACAGTCCAGACGTCCACACCTGCCAGTGGTCCACACCAAACATTGTGGCGCATCGTCCACATACTTCCATTGTTTAGAGCTGAAAGAAACCATGCCGCTTTGGCGAAGTGATCCACAGACCGCTTTGACCTGGCGAAATCAACACACCACAGTGTTGCAGCTTTGTCTATGTTTAATTGTTAGTGCGTGTCAATCCTGAGGCCTATGAGTACTGTCATCCCTGGTCGATTCAGTGGGCACTGGGCACTATAGGTACATGATGGTAGCTTCAATTCTGAGGAGTCTACAGTGGTCCTGACTGGTCCTCAGCAGGTTCTCTGCTAATACCCATCACTGATCAGTGCTCTACACTAGCGCTGAACAGAGTTGTCTCGATGTCGGATAGATAGAGGGAAGTGTGTAGAATACTCAGCAACTAGTAAGAGCTTGGAGTACCAGTATTATGTAAGAAGCGGCTATACCAAGATGTTTACATTTGTTTATAGGGAGTCAAGTGCAGTGGAAAACAAAACAAAGGGTCAACTGAAAAATGCCTGGATGAAGCATTCACCAGAACAACTGAAATCCTATATAAAGCACCTAATCGATTCCTGCGTCGTCGCGTCTCGGGAACGCTCCCCCTCATCGAATCCATTCTACATACAACGTATTCGATCGCTCCGATTTTCCCGATACGACCTTGACGCGATCGTATGAGCTGGTGAGTGCATTTTCTTTCTCCTGCACATTTTGCTGACGTCCCTAGGCTTCGGTTTGGTCTTGCCTCGTCAATAGGGTGGGATCACGGCCTTGATGGGTCCATTTGCGTGCATGATCGGTGGTTCGGATGGCCCAGATGAATACTGAATCGTCCTATCATCGTTGCGCCATCCGTGCCACTCGTATGGCGTTCATGCCGTCATCATGACCCTTCTCGTCGTCCTCGGCCTTGTTACCAGACACTTGCCCTTCCCAAGCCATTCCTGGTGAGTTTTCTTGAACCCTTTGCTCCAAGCGTTCGCGCACGTCTTCTAATGTGGTATACGTCGTCTTAGACCTATTCCTGTCATCTCCACTGCTCCATGATACTCCCAACGTGTCCGTCTCATTTCTAGTAGGTGCGATGTCGTGGCTCGAATCACCATTCCGCTCTCCCTCGAGAACGATGCTCAAAAGAATTGCACCTTTGGGGGAAGAAAGAGATCTTGCAAAGCACGAGAAGCGGCAACTTAGGTGGCCGAGGCCGAAGCGGGGCAAGTTAGAGGGGGCACACAAGGCCTTGGGCTAAGAGCGGCGCAACGGTCGAGGCGCAGGGTGGAGATGATCATGATAGCGATGAGGGCATGCGGTCTGAAGGCGGGAGCGAGAATGAATTACACAATGAGTGATGACACCGCGATATCATCCGATAAGATTTAGATCCACTCTAACGCCACTGAATCCTGATATACCATTTTTTGTAGCTGTTTAAAGTGCCAGGGTATCACGATAACATTACTTTTCTCGCAGTCGAGGTTATGTAATGCTAATTTCTCAACATTTTACACTTCATACGTCTTACAATCTAGAAGTAGCTTTAAAGTATCATACATTCTACATTCCTGAGCTGGTGAAATTGTGGTGTTGTGTTCTCACGTCCGTTATTTAAAGTGCTGGTGGATGACTGTACGAAGTAATACATCTACATTTATCAAGATTTGGGGGGCAGCTTTTTAAAAAATTACCTCGTTTATCGTCCTTAGGGCCTAGACTTTGTTGGACAGTACATACGGTGGTTGGGTTGTCGGGGTGCAACTTGATCTGCACAGACAGTACCTTGCGCCGACAAGAGACAAAGTACTGCTAATTCGCTGAAGCGACTCAAGCGAGAGCAATGATTGGCTGCGCGTTTCCACAATGGACAAAATCCTGAACCAACCCAAAAATTAAATTTAGTTGAATTCAACTCGTCACCAGGTTTTCCAAACTGCTGATTCGAACGATCGTATCGCTCGGCTGTGATTGGAGAAGGGCTAGCAAAGAACGGAAATTAAGGGTGAGAAACATGTCGACTATACTTATCCAAAAGTAAAACCTGCACAGTTCTTGAACTAACCCTTGGAGGAAGTAACAAAAAAGGTGTGGCTTGGCTCGTTAAATAATCGATCCTAACTTTTAGATGCCACCGGGCCTGGGTGTTTGACCCCAAGAATCTAAGGCGAGGTACTCGTTCTTGGACAGAACACTCACGCTTTGTCTCAAAAGGGACACGTGTCGATATGATTGGCCCATTGATCCAGTGGTACGCCCATTGCCGTACAGTGTGGGCCCCGGATCAAATACCGTAATCGACCAGTATGGTACGTCCTGTGGTGATTTTATTCTCTTTGTGAGTTACTTAACTTCCCCGACCGAAATCGGGGGTTCCAATGACACACAACTTGCTGTGTCGTGAAACTTCAAGCCTTCAGGGATACCCCCACAGGGCCACACAAGCACAGACCCAACCAACTCCTCTTGGACCTGGCTTGTGCCTGGAAACGTTGGCTCGTTACTCCAATTTCATTCGGCGCAAAGAGTGCACCTAAAATGAAGTATGGAAGACCTGCCTGGAAGGATGATTCTTATCGGTTCTTTGCAACGTCTGAATTTAGGTTACCAAAATTCCGAGAGGAAACCACACAATAGCCGCAAAGATGCCTAAAACAAGATGAGACGATCGCACTAATCGGATAATGTTATGTCGCTTGAGGCAGGTTCAAGGGCTCATGAGTTTGCTTGATCTGTAAGGTTTTCAGGTCAAGTCGGATCAGATCTACGGCGCATACTAAGGGTCGATTTTTCTCCACTTACATTGCTTGCAGGTCAACACGAAAACCGAGACTCAGCCTTGGCGCGCTTGGTTGCGTCCTGATAGGATGTTGGGTGTTCTGTTAGCTCGACATCACAACCCTTTTCTTCAACACGGGGTCTGTGTCACTGAATGCTTGGTGTACGATAGTGAATTTGCTTATGTTGTTCGTTGACACTCAGCGAACTGCTCGCGTCGTTTTTCTCTCACCTTAGACTCGGATTCTTATCCCGATCACGGAGCGCGATCCCAGCTCCCATCATTACATAATAGGCGCATGGTACCCCAAACATTATTGGTAGGCTGAACCTTAACGTGACTGACCTCATGACAGTTCCGGTACGGTAAAAAAAGATTACGACTTCGAGGTTCAAGATTATACCGTGCATGCCATCTGTGTAGCAATGTGAGTTCACCGCTCTATGAACCCCTATTCGGCACGCCTCGTGTTTGGGCACCCTCAATGTCAAACAACGAAGTGGAACTCTAATTAAGTATGTACAGCGTCGTTATAGGAGGATGTGACTCTGATACTACTGCTAGCGCGACCAAACAATGTACAGCTGCCTGATATATCTACACGGATCTGTGGCGCAATTCACTCGCTCTGTAGAGTTTCTCAATCCGAATCTAGTTTATAAGATGTGGGACACTGTGCCGTCTCCTTCCACCACCTACGTTTTCCCGCTCCATCACCGAGGTCGAGACCATCCTCATACCTCAACATGAAATTCTCCTGGCTCGACTTGTCGATTCCTTTCTTCAACACAGCACCTGCAAGGGTACCAGTTTCTGTGAATTGGTTTCCAAACAGGCGTTGCAACTATGAATGCCACTTTTGCTTCCACACCAACACGAATGAATTTATTCTCCCTCTTGAGGATGCAAAGCGTGGACTTCGCATGCTTGCCGATGCGGGGATGAAGAAACTCAACATCAGCGGCGGTGAACCCTTTCTTCAGCCTCGCTATATAGGAGAGGTCTTCAAATTCTGTAAAGAAGAGCTCCATATCGAGTCATGTTCCGTTGTGAACAACGGCTCGAAGGTAACCGAGAAATGGTTGGACACATACGGTCAATATCTCGACGTCATGGCCATATCCTGTGATTCGTTTGACGTGGAGACCAACATCAAACAGGGTCGTGCAGAAAACGGGACTGCTACGACCCACATCGACAATGTATTCAAGGTTGCTCAGTGGGCCAAAGAACGAGGTATCAAGGTCAAAATCAACACTGTCGTCACCATGTGCGTATGCTTGTCACCCGACCGTACCCCCGCTGATTCCCTTCTTTGCAGTAACAACTGGGAGGAAGACATGAATGACCAAATCGAGCAACTTGCACCGTTCCGCTGGAAGGTAGGCCCCTCTTAATTACCCCCATCAGATGGTCTGGATCAAGGCACTGATCAATCTGATTGGATAGGTTTTCCAAGTACTTTTATTGGACTCTGAGAATACTGGCGCGGAAACAGGCTCACTTCGTGATGCCCGCAATCTCGTCATCACGAAGGAACAGTTCCAGGCCTTCCTCGCTCGCCATGCTGCTCAAAAGTGCCTCGTTCCGGAGGACAACGAAGCCATGAAGGATTCTTACCTGAACTTGGACGAACGGATGAGGTAGATTGTTTCTATGATCAATATTCATCGGGAGCTGATAAGTGAATCAGATTTTTGAACTGTCAGGACGGGGGAAAGAAACCTGGAAGATCATTGTTGGAAGTTGGCGTACAACATGCGCTTCAGGACTCAGGCTTTGACGAGGATGCGTTTGAGGGACGAGGGGGAATCTTCGACTGGAAGAGAGAGTCCCCAGAGTCTCTCGAGTGGTAGATGGACATTTATTGGATGAGTTTCGCCTCTGGATTGATGCAAAATCGACATCCCACTGTAGTTGTACAATTACTAGTATGTACTATTGTATATTGTGTTTCAAATGTTGTATGGTATTCCTCGCGACGGCTCGACTTTGTCCGAAGTTGAGTGAGTACGTTACTACGCACTATCACCTACCTCCGATCCGGTACCTACCCACTTTCAGCACTTCACTGAATTTTCGACAATTTATTGCATGCTTCCTAGTTCTTGTGCTTTTGGTATGCTTAGACTGCTTACATAATCTGAAAATTGCACCGACAAGGTCTTAGCAAGCTAGGGCAGGAATATATTTCGTCCGCTTCGTCGAGCTTTCCCCCAGGCGCCCTCACAGTGATATTGTCACCATGGTCATCATTGTGGTCCGTGCCCCGTACCTCGCTGGTAAAAGTAGGACACGGAGAGAATTTCGATCAACGCGATTCCCAGAACAAACCAGAACGCGGCTTCACGTCCTTGGTACTCTTGCAGGCCACCATGCGTAGCCTCCACCGACGTTTCGATCAGACTGAACATCACAAGCCCGATTGCGGAACCGAATTGGAGGGCTCCATAGAAGATTGCGCCTACCGTACCTGTCATGGATGCTGGTACCGCCTGGAGGATAGCGATACTGCGAAACCGTAATCATCAGGTGTGACCCAGGGAATAGGAGTACAACCCACTTGCTTTGTATGGCTATATGCCAACATTACGCCAGCACCACCAAGAGAGAAAGCAGGAAATATGTAGGGCCAGTAGTCCTCTGGCCGACTACCACCTACAGCGGCTAGAACAGTGGCCACGGCAACCATGGAAAGACCGGTCAGAATGATCCATTTCGAGCTGAACATCCTAGACAGCGACCCTGTGAAACCCATTATCAAGGCAGCCACACCGATCGGGAGCCTAAAATAATGTGAAAAAGATGATTTATACCTTCAGAGCACACGCTTACATATGGACTGCAGTTGAGATTATCGTCCAGTGAAAAACACTTTGCCACAAAGTCGAAAAAACAGTAAAGAAGACGCTCATCCAAAAGAATGGAAACAGTGCTGAACCAAAGAGAACAGAGAAATTGGTGCAGAACCATGTACGAGGGGGTCTAGGCGGGGAAACAATGAACTCACGGACACGAATGAGACAAGGTATGACACACATTGCTGCCTTGTCAACGGGGATTCGAGTTTCCCAATAGAAGAACCCAACAGTGAGCAATATCGAAATGATAAACGGAGTGAGGACTTCCGCGGTGGCCCAGCCAACCGCTGATCCAGACGTCACCGCATAAATGAAAAGAATCATTGCAGCTGACGGTATTATATGAGCACCGTATTAATTTGTATTTTGAGAGGATGAGGCACACCAGTCAAAATCGAAATTCCGATCAGATCAAGACTCTTCCATTTCGCACTGCTGGTGTCAAGCTCATATGTAGACTTTGCGACCTCCGGAGGGATCAGGAACAAACAACCCAGTGCAATTGGGATAGCGACAATCGCAACAAGCCAGAAGACCCAATGGTACGAGGCATATTGGACGAGGACCGCTCCGATGAAAAGCCCGAGCACTGCGTGTATCACAATGTTGCTTGCGAAGTTGGGAACAACGCCAACACCTACCATTTCCAATGGCGCCACAGCCTCCAAATATGCCGATCGCCCGAGCTTGTTCAAGAGGCTCCGGGAAAACATGCACCAAGAGTGAGAAAGAGGAAGGTATTGTCATCGCAGATGCTGTGACGTATGTTACTACACCCGACACCCTATAGCTTCTTACTTACCAATGCCCATGAATGCTCTCAATACAATGATTGCGATCTTGTTGTTCGCAAAGCCTGCACCAATAGAAATAATCCCCAGAAAAGACATGCCTGCGACGAAGGAATTTTCTAAGGGCTGTCGAGTAAGCTGTCTGGAGCAACATTAGTACTGGACTTACTTGGATTATAAACATCGCTTATTCTTCCACTCTTCGAGCACGAGTCAGATCACGTCGCGAGTGAGAGGGTAATGAGACATACAATAAGAAAAAACGAGGCAAATGTGAGTTGGGGCCCACTGATGATCCAGGGAGACTGACTCTCTGTGATTCCCAAGGAACTCTCGAGAACAGGTAGGGCGGAAAAAAGTGCTGTTGGGACGAAATTGTCCAAGAATTGTGTGAAACAAAACATCAACAAAAGAACCCATTTGCGTGTCAACGAAAGCCGCTTTGGCGGTTCATCGACCACTGTTTTAGTGGGCGAGACTGGAGCAGTTGGCAACATCGTGTTGAGGTCCTGCAAGCGGAGCAACTGCAGTCAAGCAATGCACCTATATGAGGGAAAATAATTACCTTCTCTGGAGCTGGTTTCCCTTGATTACCCATCTTTGAGGATGGCCGAGCAATGTTCTTGTCCGTCCACCACCAATTTATGCAGATGTCAGCGCATGGATAGTTATAATATGAGGGCCGTTTAGTAAGAAGTCAAGCGTTAAAAATCAGGTGGTTGCCGTGTAACCGACATTTTCCGGATGTCGAGATGGTTTTATTGGGATTTGGAAAAAGGAAGGGTTTCGGCGACCGCCTGAACTGGTTGGTCGCAATTCGAAACGATCGTGATTTGCCAAGTAAACGAACTCAAGCAATTTCCGGTTCGAGCGCGTGATGGCGTTAGATCTGCGTTACATAGATCCTCTTTTGCGACGAGAATGTGCCATTTCCACACATGAAGATATGAACATGCAAGCTTACGGTTTCACAAGCATTCTGGACAACAGTCTTGGGGTCAGACTATTGCCCATGGCAAAAAGTGAGCTACACTGAAATTGCGGGTGGCAGAATGAATTCGGACGCTCGGAATTTGGTGACCCAATGAAATGTGAGTCCTACTCACCAAATTTAAATTGAAGGCAGACATTCTCACACCAACCAAATGTCAGTGCTTTAACCGAGATCAATTTCAGCTGAATGTTGAGGTGGGGACCGGTACCTCCGAAGTTCCCAAGAAAAGCACTTGAAACCCATCATTGCATCACTGTCATATGCCTTTCCGTAAGGCCTCCTAGAGAAGTTTAGAGTCACTATCAGATGGTGTCCGCTGCCACCAGTTATCACCCAGACCAACAGACGCCGGGACAATACATATGGTGAACACTGGGAAGGTCGCATTTAATATCACTGACAGAGAAGCTTCCAAGTCATTGACGAAAACGATTGACATTGCCACCTTTTTCCAGGCGCCTGAGAAGGTCGCCTCAACAACTAGTGGGCCCGGCTCATCTTGGTGCTGGGCTAGTCTCCCCAAACCAGACCTAAATCTTCGAGATCAGAGGACAGTCGTTCTGATCATACGAAGGTGCTGGGCCATACCTGCTATTTTCCTCGCGAGCGATACCGGAGAGCGATGGCCTAGTGCCAATGCTGTCCTAGATCATCGGATGATCTCAAGGTACCATGCTTTTTCGCCCGGTTTGGTGTTTCATCTTGGTCCATGATAGCCTGCGTCCACCAGGATTACATGAAGGCGGCCAATAGAGAGTATTGTCCTAATGTTATGATATATAGTCTTGATCCGTACGTGCATCGAATGAATATACCTATGTATTCGAAGTTGGATGGGATATGACGAGAATAAAAGAGGACGAACTGAGGGGGTAGAAATGAAGGCGGGAACACAGACTGATTGGAAATAACTATAATCAGATACATAATAGATAAATGAAACAGAGTGAGGGACGACGACCGAAGATCAAGCGGGGCGACAACAGAGTGACATTTTATGATAGTATGTGGTGGAGTGCTCATCGGTGTAAATAGTTTTGCTACCCAAGCGATATGGATGATCTTAAGCCGCCGCTGCCAGGTCCAGCAGTTTGATAAACTTCAACTCATGAACATGAACGTACTCGGCTGACCCTCTGCCAGCTTTGGAATTGTACAGTAGCGTCGATCAGTCAATTGTTGAATGTCCTGCCGTATTTGCTTGTGAGTAAGCGAAAAGTCCCCATTGCGGTTGTGACCCTGGTGCCTGGCGTCCTGCGCAGCTGTCGTCCTCTTGACCTACACAGAACTTTCAGACGAGCCTCATGTCTGTTCTTCATTCATACCTTTCTTAGTTGATCGCCGTTGGGAGTTGTGTTATTTTTTCCCGGGTCTGTCAGCTCGTATACGGACCTGAGATACAGCATGTCGGGTACCACATGGATTAAAGGAGGGAGATGTAAAACTGACAAAGAAAAAGATCAGTGCGTCAATAGCGCAATGAACGACTCACTAGAGTCGTCCCGCACTCCTCCCTATTCCTCACAGCCCAATGACACAGCAGACAGGACAACTGTATTGCCGCGAGAGATGCCGTTTCCGCATGAAGTGATGGTGTATTCGTTCTCGTGTCGTATATCCCTACTTGTTTGTCCTTCGTGACAGAGTTTCCAGGAGTATGACGTGTGTCGGTTTGTCTGTTCCTGTCACGGCGTTGATCGTGGCACCATTTTGTAAGGATGTTCCTTGAAAACTTATCGTATGGTGGTCAAGGGGACTCGGGATGCATTACCTTATCGTATTCGAATGATTCTCTGCGCAGTTGTGTGTTGTCCGTTGTATTGAATCAGTCCGTCTCGTTATTCGTGCGTATCGATCGATCCATCCGCGTATATACGAATGTCGCCCACAAACCATTCTTGAATGGAATTCATTCATTCCGACACTATTACCGGTTGTATGATTTCATGTAACACTCCGGGTCGCTAGTAGATCTTTGTGTCCTGGTTATACGACCGCAGTGCTGTGTTTTGTTGAACCATTTTCGTCTATTCATCTGACTGATTTTGCACCACTCACTTGCACCGCAGAGGTTCTGCGGGAAGCGAATCATACGTTTCTTGGCACGATCTCCTCCTGGTCTAGACAATTTCCAGACAATATCGACCAGTTTGCGTGTGAGGGGCCTCAATGCTAGGTGCGAAATTCCTGCAGCCACCACCTACCGTGCAATGAAAATGTCTGAGTCGTCAATGGGCACAGCCACCTGACCAGTGAAAGCCACGCGAGGCGCGTTGGAAGTATCAGAGGGCGATGAGGACGCCATAAATCGACCTGAGATAGCACAAAAGAGGTCAGAAGGCCTGTGCGAATGGATGGAACACAATGATATGGAAAACTCACCCCGGAGAACTCAAGGCGAGCCAAGCATGCCAGACAACGAAGCGCACATCTCAGGTGACTTCCACAGCACACCAGAACGTCAGAAATGCAATAAAAAAACAACGAGATGGTCATGTCGAGTCAAGCAAATGGGCCATGAGGCTAATTTGACGAGCAAGACAAGTCGGGAAGTGTTGAGGACGAACCGGAGCGCCAGGGTGATGCAGATGCCGTTGAAAGCGATGGGATATGAGGTGGAAGGGACGGTGCGACGAGCGGCATGCGCAGCGACTCGATACGAATCGATACTAGATCACCAGCCGGATAAGAGGCCAGCTAGCGCAAACAGCGCAAGCTCAAGACGAAAAACGTACCTGAGCCATCCAAAGCACCCAGCAAATACCTCATACGACCAATCAAGCCTATGAACCCACCGCTTTGTCATGGAAGACTCAAATCACAACTCAGAAGACTCAATCGAACCCGAATGAGAATATCTACATACCGGACGGTGGACGCTCGCGTCAAGACTCAAGGCTGGAGGAACGTTCCCAAGGTGCAAAAGTGGCAACTGCGTGTGCAGTGATACTAATTGCGAGCCGCGACTTTCCATATCGGGCAACCGCTCGAGCGGACAAACATTACTGCACGACATGCCAACGACATGCACACAGAATATCACTCGTTTATTGAAGCCTTCTACAGGTACCTACCCCCTTCTTTTTTTCTTAGATCATTTTATCTTTACTGTTACCCCATCCTGTTTGAGGGGGAGTGTTGGAAATATCATACAACTCAGGATGTGGTTGTATAGCCACTGCTTACATAAGCAACTACTATAGTGCTGGTTGACGACATTACTACACAGCAGAGTTCAAGCTCAAGCTTCCGCCTCCCGTAGAGAATGTGCTTCCGTCTCGGAAAACATGTTGGCACTTGGACACGTGCGTGTACTAATCCATCTCTACTCCATGTTTATAGAGCGAATGGCTGGCCACTCGGTTCGTTCACTGGAACCGCTCCATCCTGCGTTCAATTCATGACCACCGTTACTGCTAGTCGCAATCGTCGTAGCGTACTACCAATAGTACATTCTGCGATCAACCTTGCTCTCCCTTCCGGCCCTTTCGACGACCCCGCGATAACCCATCGTGCATCGTGCAACGCTGGCTTAATTCCGCAGGAAGAGGAAGAACAGCTCCTCCCAATGTTCCTGCACTCAACTTCTCTCTCGAGCCCCATCGGTTTCTTAAGACCCAAAGTCGCACAGGAAATTCTTAAAAACCACCAAGCAAGCGGGAAAAAATCGATCTGGAACGTGCTTCGCAGACCAAACGATTCCCCTTGGGCGATCTGCTTTGCGGATCACGTCGCTGACTTTGAGACCAGGACTCACGCCATGCGCGTGATCTTGGAAAGGTGGAAAACCGAGGGTCTATTCCTGGATATTTTGAAAGGCATGGGTGCCTGTTCTCGCCGGTTCCAATTAATTCAAACATGTACATTAGGTTGGAACAACGAGACATACCCCGTGTATACGCCTCGACGGGAACGTCCTGACTCCGCGTCGAGTCTCGCTTTCGGGATCGAGCGCGCTGCACTTCCTCTGTTTGGATTTGCAAACTTTGGTTGTCTCCTCACAGGTAAGCTTCACTGTCGCTTGTCAATGCCCTTCATCCACACAAAAACACAGCCTTCTATGATTGTCCTGTAACAAGAAAAACGAACCTCTGGATCCCTCGCCGGTCACTATCGAAGAGCACGTGAGTCGACTCGACCATACCCTATTTTGTGATCTGATTCACTTTGAACCTAGATGGCCTGGCCTGTACGACTGTACTGTCGGAGGGGGGATAGAACTCGGGGAGACGCCAGAAGAGACCATCATCCGTGAATGTACAGAAGAAGCCTCCCTTCCATCTGATTTCGTCAGGAAACATGTGCGCTGTACAGGAATGCTCAATTTCATGAACCGATCGCCCTCGAAATGGATTTTACCCGGGATTTACTACCTCTACGAGCTCCGTCTCCCCAATAATGGCACCATCGCACCGCGCACGAATGCCGAAGATGGAGAGGTCGATGCATTCAACTTGATGGACGTTGAGGAGGTCATGCAGCGCATGACCCAAGGACAGTTCAAATCAAGCTCTGCGATGGCTTTGCTTGATTTCTGCATACGACGGGGAGTTGTCACGCCTGAATCTGACCCCGGGTATCTTGATGTCTGCATGGCCATGAGGAAACCCGTTGTTTTGCCTATACCCTGAAGACATCTCTTACCCCTCAATACCAATTATCTGTCTCATTCATTGACATATCAAATGTTAACTGAACTAGTACGATCCTTCGTCATCAAGCTTGGGCCTAGGTATATAGCTCATGACAGAGTGCCGAAGTTCACTCCACGTTGCTTCAAACAGGCCTCGAACATCCGAGTGATCAAAATTACCATTCAGTACGACTTGAAAATACTTGAAGGTCAACTGCATGGCTTCATTACGCCATACCCAGCTTACCATACGCAGGTTTGGCCAGACCAATTCCGAGAGCAAAGAATGGTACGATAGGGTTACAAACACAATTCTGAAGGTCTGGTCTTCCCCAAGACAGCATACACCAACGTTGATAGGATGTTGTCCATGTGATACCAACTGATAACAAGACAGCAATGCCTATTGAGCATCTCACCTGCTCGGCCCACCAAAAATAGGATCATGCGTTAGAAGTGGAGCGCTGAGCGATAAGAAGCAGGAAAAGCGAGAATGGAAAGGAACATGACTATTCACGCCGTTTACCTGGTGGTAAGGAACTACCCAGAGTAACCGTCCATCCCGGGGAGCGAACTCATCGCAACGGAAGCAATCGACGAATGAGTTGCATGCGTCACCGTGTACGAGGTTCGCGATAGATTCGACGATGAGTGTCTGGTGGGTACTTGATCCGCTGGTCGAAACATGGTATCATTCAGTATCGTGCCACTCAGGCCGAGGGCTCAAGTGCTAACGTGCAGATCTGCAGTGGAAGCACCTTGGCCGAGCCTCCCAATAGCACACGTCCATCATAACAGAAATTCTGACGAGCTTAGGGAAACGGACATCCTCCCAGTATGATAAACCCTCGGTAAACGGCCTTGCCGAGCCTAAAAAGCTGATGTTGGAAGCTTCGCGCTGCAGGATACATGTGGAATGAACGAACGGAGACTTCGGAACGAGTGTGTTTGCGATGGGAATCCTTGAGGAAACCACTGGCATGCTTGGCTGGGCGGTTATGGTATCTGAACGAAGGAACGCACGAGTACTTGCTTCCTGTGCGCCCTTTCTCGTCATACGAAGCGACGTTCTCGTTCGGATCGGATCTTGTGTGGTATGAGCATGTACTACTTCAAATGCAGGGCTGGTCGACCCGTCGTCAAAAGTGGTCATAGGTGACCTGCAAATAATTAGGTATCTTAGTAGCTCGAAGAGGCAGTTATGGAGGTGGCCTGAATACGATTTACTGATCGGGGGGGCCATCAGTGGAAGCCTCGCAGATTCTTGAACCAGGCCGGCCCGGATAACCTCAAGCGGCGAGCGCCGCGCCAAGCTCAAGCGCTCAGCGCTCAACTTTCGACACCGCCAGCCGAGATATCCTCAGCGTTCCGAACTAGATGAAGAGCCGAACTTCATCGGCAGGAACCTTGTTTACTTTTGATTTGGATGCATGAGGAGTGAGTTTGACATGCTACGCTATTGGATCAGGTATTAATATAGTAAGAAATTTCTACGGCGGATTTTTTTGTCCCTCACAGCCACAATTCTCCCCAGTGACCTTGTAAACAAGGTAATTGGTTCCGAATACCTCGTCGGTGTGCTAACAGAGAAGCGATGGATAGCGCAGAGTTCCATGCCGCCGTACGTACATTCGACGTCCTTGACCAAACAGTGGAGGTGGACTGGTTAATTACAGGTATACCACGTCGTGCGACAGTACGCTTTCATGGAAGCTCCAGGATTTCACGGAAAGCCTCACCTTTGTCGGTTACAGGATTCCTCCACAGAAAGTAACGAGCTATAGTATGTGGAGATCATTATCCCACTCCAGATTCAGAATTTCCACTGATGCAAATCATTCAGGCCACATTGCCAAGTTGATTGGCATGCCTAGGCATTCACGACATGTCGGCCAGGGTTTGCCGTCATACCATCTCTCCTTCAAACATTGACCATACATTGATAGCCTTAAAGTTCTTATCGCCGGATGTGCCATCCCCTGTGCCTTGGCATAGAGTGATCTCAGCAGCCGGAACGATCTCTTCACGTGGCCCAGGGACAACTGGCGCACAACATCAACGTGAAGCGCTCGAGGCAGAGGGCGTCGAAGTCACTGACGGTCGAACAGGCGATTTCCGAGTCAACTTGGCGACGTGGGGATGGTTTCCTGCCCCTGGTACGATAGATATCGGGGACAATGGGGTAGCCACGGTACATGATGATGACGGTAACCAGTGACTAGTGACTACTGATAACCTCGATGAACCACATGTTTCTTGGGTAAACATTCTGTGAAGGCTCATTTTCGTGTATTAGTCGAAGCAACTAGCCAAGCCACAAAGTTGGTTGTAGTGATGCGAGGCAGGCACCGACAGGCCATCTCCGTCAACATGCTGTAAGGCGAGACCGCACGCCGCTTCGACCGTTACGCCAAAAGGCAGTAATACTGAATGCTTGTGATTCAGTGTCCCGAGCGGTATATATGCTAGTTATAGGTACCTAGGTAAGCTGTAGGCTTACACATGCCCTTTATGCCAGTGCCAGTGATGAAAGGGTAAACTACAATGTGCTCCCACGCCTCCCTCGTCTCCACTTCAAGTTACGTCTATTGATATCCTCCTGAGAATGAGTATGAGAAAGTGAATCATGTGCTTGCCTTGAGTGCGCATCTGGGCCGCTCTTCTTCCCTCGTTCACAGTGACACTACCGACTTGTTGCTCGCTGTTACTGCACGTAACATGCCTTGGGACCCGATTCGCCTCAACTCTGGTAAGTAAACTGTCCTCCAGACTCCATATGGCCTCAGTCGCACTCAAACTTGGTTACACAGGGTATTTTATCCCCAGCATCGCATATGGAACATGGAAACTGGGCAATGGTCAAGGTCCCATTGATCAGGTAATACAAGCACTGGACAATGGGTTCAACCATATCGGTGAGGATTTGGACCCTCCAGGAACTGCAGGCAAGCGATAGTGCTTATCGTGTGACTAGACACCGCGCAATCCTACCGAAATGAAGCAGAGGCTGGTACTGCCTTGCGAGAGACTGGTCTTTCTCGTCCAGACGTCTTCATCACCACCAAGTACTCTGGTACCAACGGCTTGGGCATTGATACGTCGATTCACAACAGTGTTGCCAGTGTAAGCTCCTGAGATGAATCCGACCACGGATGACCGTTCTTGATGTCCACATCTGCAGCTTGGGGTGGAGTATGTCGACTTGTATCTGATTCACGCACCAAGTCTGGCCGTTCCCGATATCCCCACAGCTTGGGCCAAGATGGAAAAGATCAAGGAGGCTGGTCTGGCGAGGTTCGCCTTTTCGGTGTTCTCCGGTTTTCCTTGCTCCACGGAAATTTACAAAACAACTAGGAGTATTGGTGTCAGCAACTTCGACAAAAAGGATCTTGAGATACTGCTCACTTCCGCTAAAATCAAGCCAGCGGTCAACCAAGTTCGTATTACAGGATACAACTCATGCGAACGCAAACCATTCTAACCAAATCGTGTTAGATTCTCTTACACCCCTATGTTTACCGCCGTCAACTCCCCATTTTAGATTACGCAGCTAGGCACGGCATTGTGATTGAGGCGTACAGCGCTTTGATGTGCGTTCCCACTCGTGTTGACTTGATAATCCCGTCTAACCTTCATGCACAGCCCAATTACCCATCAACCTGGGGGTCCATTGGATACGCCATTGAATGAAATCGCTGGAAGACTCGGAGCTACAACGGATCAGGTGCTCTTGGCATGGACAAAAGCAAAAGGTGCCGTAGTCGTCACGTACGTGATTATTGGACCGCCGCCACATCTCTCCATCAATCATCACATACTTATTTTTGTACCACCCGGATCAGCACGAGTTCCAAGAAGACGCGTTTGCAAGGATATCTAGCGGCGGGCGACATTAGTACGCGCCCACATTTGACGCTCACCAAAGTCTCTTTTCTCACTCATCGTGCCATGATGAAATTTCCAGAATTAACACAGGAAGACATTGATGCAATCGATGCTGCGGGTGCCATCGGCGAAAAGCGCATGAACGCCAGAATGATTTTCAAAAGGTTGGCGATTGGTGGATTGGTCGGGGCTATGATATTTGCGACCTGCAGTCACTTCAATTTCCGGGTTTTTTAGGCGTATATACGACATCCTTAGGACCGTTGAGTGATATATGTAGTATGTACTGCCAGGGACTGCTTGAACGCATGGCAAGTGTGGCAGTGCCGGTGTCCGACGGTGGAGCAACCCGCCACCGCAATTATTCCGACTGCGTTTCGACTTAGACCATCACCACGAACACTGATCAGCGTAACCACGGATACCATGACTCCAGTCTCAACACAACCTCTCCCGAGCTCGATGAACGCGTACAGCGTTGAGTTGTGCAATGACGAGAAATTTGCCAATCAATGCCACATTCATTTGAGTTCAGAGGGGCAGTGTTCATGCGCTGTGGATTCCAACCCTGCTCGTCACCGTGCCTGCCACAAGGCAAGATTACGGAGGTTGCTGCTCCCCATTGCGCTCTTGCTTCTCGGGGTCGGAGCTACACTGGCCATCTCATGTGTATCCAATATTGATCTGCTCGACTTGATCAGCCTAGGAGCTGATGTGAGTGGCAGCCCACTGGGGAAGAGGCAGTCCACTTCCAGCGGACAGTCGAGCTTCACTCAGAATAAACGTGAGTTGATCACCAGGTACACAATCATTGTTACCGCGGTAACTGAAGGATTTGTCGGACACAATAGTATATCTCATTATCGTTTTCGTCGGGTTGGTCATTGTGCTTATCGCGGGCATCATGCTTAGTTACTGGTGCTGCAAAGGCAAGATACCACCATGTCAGGATGTGACCAGTACTGACTCGCATGATTTCCTAAATGTAGGCGCGTTTGAGAACCCGCTCTGTTGCCCGTGTTACCTGTGCGCGTGCTGTGGGGGGCTTGGTAAGTCTTTCCGTTCCAGTGGTACGAATGATTCGCTTACAAGGTGGTGTCAGCTTGTTTGGAGTGCATCGGATGCGGGTTGTGTGCGGCTGGATTGGAGGCTGCTTAGTCTTGATCCAGTCAAATAGGCGAACTAGCTCCAGGCAGGTACGCGAGGCGGGCGGGGTAATAATTTTGCCGCTTTTTCTAGGACATTGTCGCCCCTTCTCGGACATTTTTTCTGATAATATTTTCTGGCCTGGGTATGAACACCAATATTTCATAACCAAGTTTGGTGTACCTCAAGTTGGCAGACTGCAGAAGGGCGACCATGTGGTCGATAACGGACACGTGTACCATGGGCCCAAATCTGTTGGTGAGCTGCCCCGGTTGGAGACTTGTAGTGCATGGATGAGTGGTTATATTGCGACCAGCCCTTCTCTGATGCATCATCAAATTTAGTCAACTCTGGGAGGTGAATCACCGTCGGCGGCACACATGGTGGGTCGAAAATTGGAATCATTGAACACGTTCACCAAGCGCCACTGCATTTCTGCGATTGGGTCCACTGCTCTGAATCGGCTTCGGATAATCTCTTGGCAACGAAGTGCGGGTGTTTTGTTACGTCTGGATTAGCTTGCGCACAAGGGCCGCCCCTGGTATCGTTTTCGCTCCTCACGATGATCTGCGTGCAGGAACGCATCGAAGTCGTTTGTGCGGGATGGTGTACACATGACCGGTAAACTGGTTCGATTTCCGTATTAGGCACCCCGCGAGCACTTATGTAAACGGTGGCCACAACAGCCATTGGGGAACTCGGATGAAAGATCAGATAGATCCGGGCGACCCTGGCTCCTCGCAATGTCTTGGCTTCCGCCTTGTCCCGGTCACCTTACGGGAACTTGAACCACCCGCATCGAGATCCCTACTAACAACACCGCCCGGTTGTTGAATGCACTCCAAGTGGTTACAGTATAGCCGCGTTCCCGCCCATCCTTTTTGAGTCCCGAGATCTCATTAGCCGTTCTCGGTGCCAAGCTTTGCGTCCATTCCACATTACCAACATGTCGTAAGCAACAAGTGTGAACCGAGGGCAGTGAACCCTCCCCGTCATTGAAAAACAGAGGGCCATTGTCGTAGCATGCCCAGCTTCACTACCCAACTTTCCTCTCTTCTTTTCTCTTCTCTACATAGATTTTACTATTACTATGGTTTACGTCTCATCCTCCTATCATGACAGAGCTGGGGACATTTCCTTGAAGCGTCGCCAGCCTGACCTATCCCGCCACTTGTCGGCGGAAGCTAGGGCTAGACTCCCAAACCCCATCAAGTCCATATGGAAAGTCGCCCAGGTCAAGCCCGGAACGATCAACATGGGCAACGGTACGGTGTCCGGAATTACTGACAAATGATCAAGTTCTTATTTACGTTCATCTCGTATGCTAGGTGACCCGCACCACACGCTGTACCCGCTCTGCGAGATGAATTTCGTGGTTCCTTCTGTCCATGGGCAGGACCCCGTCCAAGCCTGGAGAGCAGGCACTGGTGAACGTCAAATCGTTTCGTCCCACAAGGACGAGCCTTGCGCGTTGAGCCTCAGAACCGCCATGGCCTACGGCGCCGGTGCGGGGTTGAAACACGTGCGAGACGCTCTTGCAGAGCTCAATGATCGTATCCATGCGCCGCCAAACCATACGGTTTCCCTTAGTCTTGGAAACGCCGATGCTCTTACCAAGTGTTTCCGCCTATTGGGTGACCCCGGTGACTCCTTCCTCTGTGAGGAATTCACATTCTCCGCCATGACCAATGCGGCGCTTCCTCTCGGCATTGACTGGGTGCCGATTCGAATGGACAAGGATGGTCTAATGCCATCCGATATGGAGCGCATCCTGGCTAACTGGGACGAAGCTTCGCAGGGGAAACGCCCTCACGTTCTTTACACCATTCCGTACGTCATCTCAGGTCATGAATCATTATTTAAACTCACAAGGTTATACTCAGCTGCTCTCAAAACCCGACCGGCAGTACCCTTTCCCTCGAGAGACGGCGGCAGATATATCAAATTGCACGTGATTGGGACGTCATCATTCTTGAGGATGACCCGTACTTTTTCCTGCAATACGATCTTGATATCCAGCAAACAACCGTTGAGCAGTACGGTTTCACTCATGCTATGGCTGAGGTCCTTCCACGCTCTTTCCTTTCTATGGATTATGATGGACGTGTCATGCGCCTGGACAGGTTAGTCCCACTAATTTGAATGTTGACTGTCTGAATCTCACCGTTGCGGTGTACAGTTTCAGCAAAGTTCTTGCACCAGGAATGCGGCTGGGATGGGTTACGAGCAACGAGTTCTTTTCAGAAAGACTAGACATGTTGACAGACTCTTCTTCGCAACACCCACATGGCCTTGGACAGGCTTTCATTGCAGAGCTCCTTGGAAGCCAAGGCTGGGGCATGGACGGATTCATGAAATGGGTATCGTCTCTTTGCCGCGAGTACGAGCGCCGACGTAACCTCTTCATGAACGTATTCGAACGCGAAATAGCTGGCTCTGGCCTTGCGTCAGCGGAAGTTCCACAATCCGGCATGTTCGTATGGATCAAGATCAATCTCGATCGTCACCCCCGTTACAGGGCACTCGAAGGCCCCAGGGTTCATGGAGTGCCCGTGTCGAACACGGCGGAGTTAATGGACGAACTCTTCCGTAAACTTCTTGACTGTGGCTTGGTGATGATGCCCGCGTCTACCTTTGCGATCGTGGACCGCTCGGGGCGTGTGCCTTCTGATAGCCATATTGCTGATGTATGTCTTCTAATTTCTCATCAGTTGTATCCGAGGCTAACGATTGACGGCAGCGTGTTAACTACTTCCGTGCCACGTTCGTTGGGACAGACGAAACGATCCAAAACGGTTTGACCATCTTCGGCCGTGGTCTGGAAGAGTTCTTTTGTGATTGACAGACTCCCGCACTCTTGAGTAGGAAAGTGTACCGCATTTTGAGAACTCCATCTATTTTATTTGGCACAAGGCTGCTCGCACTAATATTTGCGTTAACTTGCGTTATATATGCTCGGACTTATTATTTACTCACTGGAACCTAGTTGTTGATTATGCATGCAGGTCATTGTTGCAGTTATTAAGAATACTTTATTAATGTCACTCCAGTGTGTGGAGAAGATATCATGGAGTTGCGTGAATGAACGTTTGAACAGCCAGTGATGCTCAGTCGTCGAGACACTGATCACTTTTATCGTGGAAAAATCATGATAGAAATGATCATAAAAGTCATGATTTTGTATTCTGCTGGAAAGATTGTAATAATTGTAATAGAAATACAACTATCCAACTAACCCTAACCTAACTCTACTTAGCCTTCACGGAAAAATATTGTATTTATATTCCAATTCTATTCTAATTTTTCCACTACTGTCTTTTATGTTTATTTTTATCACAACTTTCTTTATAATAAAAGCAATTAGTGAGAACTAGGATTGGAGGATGGTTAGCAAAAAAGAAATATTACAAAATAAGGGTTCTAGAAAAGAAAACGAGGGCTCTTCGGAACGCCGATGAAGGGACCCCTTCGCTGGTCTTCATGACGACGTCTCTGTTACTTTCCGCTACGCTACAGGCACCGTTTCTGTGCTCCCCGACCCCTCCCGACCCGTGCTCGGATCAACCCCGCTCCGCCGCCTCTCCTCGTCGTTCACTCATCCACTGGGTTGACATGTTACCGTCTCTCCTGTCTCAGAATACCTTCACAGTACATGAACTTAGATCGGAAATGGAAACGACAAGAACCTGATCGCACGCTTTCCTCGGTCCAAGCCCATTCTGAACAAGAGACCGTGTCTGTACGCAATACCATCGCAACGCTCATGCAGATCCTCGGTGACCTCATCGGAGTGACGGTTTATGTGCATGAATGCACCGGTTCACAGTACGCACTGACCTGAAACTCTTTCTCCAGCACAAGTGTGGTCTTCGACGTATATTCCCCTGGCGCCGATACAGATCCCATCGTTGCAAGCGTCACGGCGACCTACTCCGCGGTGTCCTCCACTGCACAGCGCAGCATCGTCCATGCGTTTGTGAAATCGGTGGGTGCCTTTATTCTTTCCGTTTCGAATATTGGACTAGGCCGCCGTTTCTATGGCTGAGCGTTTCGAATGTAGCTGGACTCCGTCTTCATTACGGCAGTCCCAGCTATATTATTGACGATCTTTGGGGCGTATTGACAAGGTGACCGTTTTGTGCGCTGGTTGAAACATACGTACACCTCTCGTCCACGTGGATTTGCAGAAACGTGAGTGTGGGGCTGGATCGGGTGCCATGTGGACAAGAACTTCGTGAATCAGCCTCAAAACATGGCAGCAGTGAGACAGATGACCCCAACCCTAAGAGTGTTTGAAGGACGTCCGGGGATCTCACGAAAGGGATCATTAGTATCACGCCGTGATTATACGTTATTTCAAGCACTGATGTATCATTACAGTACAACATACGATCTACTCTTGGCTCTTCTGGGAAACCGCTGGGCCTGCTCACCCCATTACCTAGGGGACGATGACTGAACGGAGGTGCGAGGACCGCGTCAATATCTCTTTCAGTGCGCCGGTCACTGCAGGCATGTCCTTGATGTCGACAGTGTTGACTGCTTGTGGTCCTTGGAATGCACCGCTGTCGATCTTCCCAGCGAGCAGGTCCAGGAATGTCTTGATTTCGGCTGAGGTTAGGAGGCTCGACTTCATGCCCTTGAGCGTCAACGCCTTGGTGTAAAAGGTGCGCAAGTTGATCGGGAACAAGCCATCCTTTGCATGTACGGCCATCGCGACAACACGACCGGAGCCTTTTGGTGTCATGGTGAAGAGTGCGTCGTTGAAAGGGTGTTCATACCCTGCACAGTCGAGCAAGACGTCAATCTTATTCTGAAGACCTTCCTTTGCTATGGCATCGCGTATAGCCGTGTTGGATGTGAGCTCGATAGGCGTCAGGTATGGTGGTGGAGCCACGTTCGAGAGGGAGGTATAGGTACCGAATATGCGAGCGCCTCTGTCTTTGCAAAGCTGTGCTGCAGCGGAACCAATACCACCGCGAGCACCTGTATATGTGAGAATGCCGAGTACATGAGTTATCGGTTCGAGACGTGCAGGGGAGAGAACCCAACGGACCGATAATGATGACGGTCTCTCCCTCCTTGACGTTGGCGAGTGTATCGACCGTGATCCATGCACAGAGCCACGGGAGGGTCATGCTCGCAGCCTCGACATGACTCAGTGACTCGGGTTTGCGACTCAGCGCGGCCAATGGGACCTTGACAAACCTGAGTCGAACGAAAACGAAAACAAGAGTGTCAGAAACGCGGGTCTGGACAATGTGCGCAGGAATAACACCTCGCATCGAAAGGGGAATTGAGATTCTCACTCTGCAAACGTTCCGTCGAAAGTGAACCCTCGCTCACTGCCAGTACCCCATACGTGCGCACCGATCCACGCGTTCGCGGGTGCACCTGTATCATCCAACGCTTCCACGACCTCGCCGGAAAAATCACGACCCGGGGTGCGTGGTGTCGTCACAAAAGGTAAGGTACCTAAAACGCCTGCTGCATCGGACTTGTTGCACGAACGTCGGGGGAATAAACCGGATATCGACATTAAGTGGAAAAAGAAAAGTCAGCGTTCATCACTTTGAAAAGGGTATGATAGTGATGATGGAGTGTCCAGGAAGTTGGAACGGGGGAGAGAAATGGGAACAAGAAAGTGGGGGGATGGCTCACCCCGTTGATCCCTGCGGCCTTCACGCGGACGAGTGCCTCGCCTGGAGCAAGCGAAGGCTTTGTAATAGTGTGGAGGACAAGCTCGTCGAACGAACCAGTCTTTTCGAATCTAAGCGCCTGCATTGTCGAATAACGATGACCCAGATGGCAATGATATCTGTACAAGGGCGACGAAAATTCCAAGGGAGTTAGGACGCGAGAGGACCAGAAAGAATAGGCGCAAGACAGCAAACGACGAGAGGGAGGACTTACGGGGCTAGGTTGCTGATAAGGACGCGCGCCGGGGAATGTAATCTCAAAGACAAGCTGACAAAACGACGAGGTAGTATCGATTGGGACTGTAGGGCGCCTTGACGGAA
>JBBPQP010000130.1:0-46022 GCA_038092555.1 Boletus subgraveolens
GAATCATTGTGGCATGACATGTAGTGATGACACATAAGTGATCACATATCTTTGTTTGTATGACCAAACATAACCAAATATTATCTGATTTCAATGAAGTTCCACTGATTCTATCAAAAGATGCAAAACTGTTGCAATGGTATTACTGTTTTGAAATGGCCATATCTCCACAGCCACTGGGCCAAATCACATGACCCCAGGTGCAAAGTTGTAGCCAAGTGTTTTGTCTTTGTTTGTTTCCACCAAAGCTAAGCGAAATTCCCACAGGTGTTGGTGGTGCACTTCGCGCACCACATCAGGGTTAAACATTGCAATGGTTTTGGAGGTCACTGTAATACAGAGTGCTACATGTGTATAACACTGTACAAATCTGCCTAGCTATATCATACCATACAGTGCATTGACTTCATATAAAGTAGTACAGACCACCTACATTCATATGCTACTGTGCAGTATTGTACAGGCTCTGACAGTTGGTAAAAAGTAGTAATAATTTCATTTCACATGAGAAGATACATGATCTGCAATGTGACAGTAAACTAATCAAGGATAATAAAGATTCCATCATCACCAGTGTCCATGGATGTAGCTTTCAAATAGCCAGTCCTATAATTGCTGTTAGTTGGTTGAACACTGAGCCTGAGGATGTACTTACACTCCAAGAGTGGCCCATTCCTCCAACATGACATCCAGCTTCATGCCATGGTACTTATCTGTTGTGATGTATACCAAGGCACAATGTAGTCTATTGTATATATCTTTGAGTTTGTTGGCATCAATTTTGACACTGTGGGAAACATGACCATGCTCCTCAAAAATACCTAGCATGATGTATACCTTACAGAGACTAAGGACAAAGGTAGAGAGGGTCAGGAGAATAACCCACAAATGAAGCAATGAGCATGAGAGCTTTGTATGGGACATAATCATGGAATTTAGGAAATTGGCATAAAGACTTGGAGACATTTGAGTAAAATATGCTGAGGCAGGCATGCTTAAGGGCCTCATGCACAAAGTTGCTCGTTTTTCCCTAGTTGGTCAGCAAGTCAGTAGTGGAATATGATATGGAAGATCACTTACAAGTTCATCTATTTTGCCATGCAAAAAAAGCCAATCTTTGAGCAGTGCTTTGCATGGTCATGAACAAACTTGTGACCTTTGGCTTCTGTCTTCACATTTGAGGGGGGGTATACATACATTTGATATTATACATGTGCATCTGTTGATTTATTGACTTATCTGACTATGTAACTATATCTGATCATTTGGCCAGCTAATAGAACCATTTGATTGTCTAATTATCTAACTACATCTGGCCATTTAAAACTATATTTGACTATTTGACAATTCAACTATCTGATTCTCTGACAATGTCTGACCATTTGACTACTTTGATCATCTAACTATATCTTTTTACTATCTGATTAAACATCCAACCATATCTAACCATGTGATTATCTCACCATCTGACCACAGCTAACTCTGACTATCTAACTACATCTGACATTGATCATCTGATTTTAACCATTTAATCATCTGACTCTGAGCATCTAAACCATCTAATATTAACCATCCAACTTTGAGCATTTGAGCATCTGACTACATTTGACTATGTACATCTGATCATTTAATCATCTCTGGCAGCCCTAGATGGCAACTCATGTTGTATATATAGAATGAGCAACTCATACTCAGGAATAAGGAAATTGTGCACTACAAAGGTGAGCTGCATTGCATAATGGTGGAGAAGGACCAAGTGGTCAGGAGGAAGGCCACATATTCCAGACTTTGGAATACTTCCAAGGTTCTGAAGAAAAAGGTACAGTAGGAGGAGTTGATGAAGATCCTTCTACAATCCCAGCTTGAGCTTGATCACCTATGAGCCACATAGGCAGTGGAAAACACATTGAATCTCCTCATGAGGGTGCAGGACAGGATAGGCATGCTTGAAGGGTATATCTGCTTTATGTATGTTCCACACCACATTGGAAATAACAAGTAAATGATGCTCACAACATGCCCTATCCATCCTGACATAGATGCCATGGGCTCCTATAGGCTGATTCATCCACAAAGTAGCTAATAGTTGACTCCAGCTCACAGAGCCTTTGTAGTGTCCATGCACTGCAGGCATTTGATATGTTTGCAATGTGCACTAATCCTCTGGCTTTGGGAGATTATGGAGGGGCAATTCATGTACTCAGGGCTTTGGCTCAGAGAGAATGCATGTTTCCTCTGCCATGCACCATTCCCAGGGGTTGCAATGCTAAAGGAGCATGAGCCTGGCACAGGGGCCATGCAATGCATTCAGTTTGATGCTTCTATCCCATTCATGTGCAACTTATCAATGGACGCAGTGATATCAGCCCTCTATCAAGAGCTGTATATTGTGTTGAACAAGCTCAATCAGGCAGCACCACATAATGAACAGGCCTTGGAATGGACTGCAAGATTCAGTAAAGCCAATGGGACCAACACAAGGCATTATAAAACAGCATTATAGTGTGTATTACATCTTAAAAACAACATAGTTGTGGTAGTGACAAGTGACTAACCATCTGTGGTCCAGTGACCACTCATGTACCTGGAACTATTTCAAGGATGTAGTTTGGCCTACATCTTAAAAACAACATAGCTGTGGTAGTGACAAGTGACTAACTGTCTGTGGTCCAGTGATCACTCATGCACCTGGAACTATTTCAAGGATGTAGTTTGGCCTACAATGACATTGGCAGATATAATATATGAGGTTAGGCACATATTAGATCCAAACTTTCATACATATGCACCACCCCAGGGACCTGCATTCATTGGCAATAAGTTAATTAATTAGCTTAAGGTTCACTATTAGTGGGAGTCATTAGACTAGCCTAATCTGATGGTGACTACAAACACCCTGTGAACAGCTTAAGAACAATCTATGAACATACTATGTACACATTGTGCAGTAATTAGATAACTAGCCTAGTGACATGCATCTACTGGATCAAGTATGCAGCCACATTCTATGTATACACATGGCAGAAGGTATATACATAAGTTAGTTTACCTAGTGATGTACATCTATGTACTGCAGAGACAGCCTGCATATCTTTGAGGTGTGATATAACCATCCATATGCAATGCAAGAGATATATTCAGACAAGGAGGGACCTGCTTGCACATATGCTGGAGGTGAGTGTGACATTCAGATACTATCTATGTCACTAATGGAATGTTGTACAAACATCCTGGCTGATCTCTTGGGCAATAGTGATGAGGAAGACAACAAAGAATAGGAGGCAGAGTCAGAGGTGGAAGGGGACTCAATACATGCAGAAGAGGAGAATGATAATGAGGAGAAGGATGCTGAAGGTGCGGATGAGGAGAATGGGATGGCAGTGGAACTAATCAAATAAAATAAAATAAAACTAAAATAAATACAATTCCATAGCCACTCTTCCACTTATTGAAATAAAATGAAGCAAAAGCAACAGAAATCCTTGACCGATCTCTATGGTAATATAATAAATATATATGAGTATAAAAGTACATAGAATTGATTATGTAGTTTACATATAATATCATTGCAAAATAGCATATACTACCTTATTAGATACATATAAATAATAGATAAGTATATATATTCAATGCCAGCTACAAAATTGTGTGATGGTGAGTTTTTAAAAGACATCTGATGTTATGGAACTCAATTCATGTATGATTTTATGGGTTGACTCTGTATACAATATTTATATACATCAAAGCTAATTTAATACAATTTCATGCCTCATTATCAGGTTGTTCTGTGATTTCACACTCCAAAGTTCCTATATTGAGTTTTAATCACAGGGTTGTATATGAATGAATACAAGTATACATAATAAATATTAAACACAATATGGGGTATGAAATGACAACAACTTGATCATGTGAGGTGTGCAATTTAAAAGTGGTTGATTCAACAAATTTGACACACCAAGCTATAGTATTTACACAAGGACTAGTTGTATAATATCATACATTTTTTAATTGATCTACATCCCAATAACAAAAATATATGCTATTTTTGAAATATTTTAGTTTGGTATTTCAAATGTATTGAATTGATCACTTTTCAAATTACATGTCTCACAAGATCAAGTTATTTCAATATTATAGCTCATATTTTACCTTTTTCAGTTATAGTTTGTATATGAATGAACACAAATAAGTATGTTGAGCACTTTTTTATCAAGCTTGATCAAGCTTTGTGACTTTGCTGATACTTTATATATGAACTGTTCATGCACTTTAATTGTGTATCTATATATGATGGGTATGTGTGTGGAAGCATGCATAAAGGTAGAAACAACACTGGTACTAATATTTTATATTATGTTTATTATACATAATAATGGATGGCTAAAATATATATTGCATAAATTGTATATGGATCCATGTGCAATATATCACTTTGCAATTGATAGTATCTATGATATTGTATGATTGAAAGCAACTTTATCTATTTATACAATCATGGATCCATATACAGGTTTTAGGATACATAGCTTGGTTTTTTGGCCTAAAATCATAGATATCCTTATAAACATATGCTCCAAATGCATGCTATATTTGCATCTTTTGAAGTGAAATAACCTGACAACTCTCATTTTTCAACCAAAATCTTGCCTTTACTTTTTTTTATTACTTATTCATCACTTATCTTTATTAGCAAAGTTACAAAGCTTGATCAAGCTTGATAAAAAAGTGCTTAATATACTTATGTATTTGTGTTCATCCATATACAAACTATCACTGAAAAAGGTAAAATATGGGCTATAATATTGAAATAACTTGATCTTGTGAGACATATATGTAATTTGAAATACCAAACTAAAATATTACAAAAATAGCATATATTTTTGTTATTGGGATGTAGATCAATTAAAAAATGTATGATATTATATAACTGATCCATATGTAAATACTATAGCTTGATGTCTCAAATTTGAATTTGTTGAATCAACCACTTTTCAAATTACACACCTCACATGATCAAGTTATTGTGATTTCATAGGCCATATTTTACATTATTTGGTTATAGTTTGTATATGGATGAATATAACTATGTATATCTAGCACCTGTTTAACAAGTCTGATCAAGCTTTGTGACCTTGCTAATACTTGATACTCAAAACAATGTAGAGAAATATGATACATTTGATATTATACATGTACATCAGCTAATTATTTGACATCTGACTATATAAACTATATTTGATCATTTACCATCTGGCTACATTTGACCATCTGATTATCTAACTATATCTAACAATTTAAAACTACATTTGACTATATGACAATCCAACCATCTAATTAAATATCTAACTATATATAACCATGTAATTATCTGACCATCTGACCACAGCTGACTCTAATTATCTAACTATATTTGACATTGTCCATCTGACTTTAACCATCTGAGCATCTGATCATTTATGGCATCCTAGATGGCAACTTATATACATATATAGGTGATTTTTGTTGAAACAATCCACCTCACTGCACATCAAAAACAAGTAGAGAGGCTTGTATTGGGGTACAAGGCAAAATGGAAGCCTGTGAAGAAGAACAAGAGGACTGTAGCAGTCAGGCTCACTCATTTCCACAAGGTCATTGTAATACCTGGAATACAGGAAAGAAAAGAACTACCATCAATGAGGTGAGGTTATTATAAGCTCACCTAATCAAAGTGTTCAGATATGTGGAACCATGAAAACAAAGAATAGAAGAAACAGAGGGAAGATATGAAACACTAAGAACTAGAAAATGAGATGAAACAAAAAACAAGTTAGCATATCAAGGTGAAATAAAAGAGAACAGACCTATAGTGCCTCCATGCACATGCACATCAACAAGAACCCTCAAGATTACATTGTGCCTTCAATGAGTGATGACAGTAGATGTTGATGAAGTCTCTCACAGGGAGCAGCATTATATGTACAAATATAAACAAATACATCCCAAGCTGTAATTAGTAGCATGTTCAGTAGATATTGGTGGAAATGTAACATGATGAGTAATTACCATAGACAATAATGATTAGTAAGGTGATCAATAGTGCACCAATTATAATCAGCTTGGGATGACATTAAGAAAAATATAACTTTCACTTGATGGTAACTGATGGTGCTTGAATGAGACCATCATCCAAGGTTCTATCAATATAACAATATTGGTTCAAATTAAGGCATCAAAGTTGCTGTGAACAGGTATACGTTCAATTAGATGCACTATAGATACTGTGGATAGAAATGATGTATGTATTGTGATGTTACCAACTGTAAAACTAAATTGACTAAAAGACCAAAGAAACAATAAAACATAGAGAGTAAACCAGAAACCAGTATGTAAGAGGGAGCTGCAACATCTGTCACACCACTTGCCACTCTGCAAGAGCATCAGACCAAGAAAACTCTTCACTGGGGTCACCATAGTCATGCGCATAGAAATATGGATGGTTTTCATTGATGTTTTCATAATCTATTGATACAAGAAGATGCCTTGTGATTTTCTGGGCATATAGCATTGGATTAAATATCTGTTTCTCTTGATTAGCCAGTCTATACAGCTTGGGATGAAGAACCATTGAACACAGAGCAATGAGAGAATGTCTTTTCAACTCTGCTGTAATCAGCCAGGATAACAAACAAGATTAAATAATGACTTACTACGGTTAGGATCTGAACAAGGGAGACCAATAAACATTTGGGCTAATGTCTTGAGAGCATGATAATGAACTTGGTTGGTAAAACTCCCTTCACACATGAAATCAAAATAATATGCAACTTCCATGAAATGCATGCTGTCATACAAATAAAGATGACCACTGATAGTAAAGGATGTGATGGGGGTGTAAACAGAATGGATTTGACCAGGCGGTTGAATACTAGGAAGGATATGGTCAGTGAAAATATCAAGAGGTTGAAAAAACATACACAAGATCACCAGGATAAAGGTACACAGTTTCTGTATGTATGTCAGGGTGTGGGAGTTTGTTACGATCACATTGGTGAGTAAATATTTTCAAAATCTTGTTATGAGAGTTAATGGGATCATGGAGGAAATAAAAGGTCCACAACTTTACACCCAACATTCCTACCATATAAGTAACTTCATCATCTGTATCATGATGAGAGAATGTCAAAGTCCCAGCTTGGTATGCTTATGCCCACAAACAGATAGCAAGGTTGTCTGCTGAAACCTTATGTTTCTTGAATGGCAAATTGTGTTGTGTTTGACTCCACCTGACAGTAAGGCCATCATCAATCATACTGTAAGTTGGTTGTAAGTATCACAAAAATGATAAAAGGGCATGCAGGGACATAATGAATGGGGGTATGCCACAATGGGTTAGCATGATATTGAAAGTGAATCAGCATTGCATAGGGTCATTGATTCCATTGACTAGCTGAGACATTGTTCCACAAATGTGGGGGTGCAGAAAGTCAGCAATGTATATGCCCATGTCTTAAAACAATGTTCAGGATAAACCACATGGAAAAGATAAAAAACTGATCATGTATTTCAAGCAATATGTTAGGAGACAATCCAAATGAGCATAAGAGACTGTCTGCAGTAAACTCAAAAGAATCTGTATCCTCAAAATCACAAATGATGATAGGATGGCCAATGGAAAGAGCTTTCCATATGTCAATGATGAAATCAAACAGATGTTTATATGAGGAGAAATCCAGGAACTTGATATATGAGCTTCCTGGAAGGGCTTGCAGAAATGAAGCAATGTGACAAACATATGCCTCATCAAATGTGAGAATATTTTTATTATCTTGTTCCAAAGTGGGGGCAATAGTTCTGAGACCATCAAGCCATTCTATAGTTGTGGCAGAATTGGGGACTTGAATTCTGCAGACACCAGAAATTGAGAGGCTAGGTGAGACAAGAAGCAGAATGAAATACCCTAGAAGTGAGTTGGGTTTCAAGAGCAGGCTGAATGGGAGTAGAAGGGGGAGCAACATCAAGAGCAGGGTCAATGGGAATAGAAGGGGGTTCAATGCTGAAGGAGGTTGAATCCATCTTGTCATCATGGTTAAAGGTGGTTGATTGTGCCTTGAGGCATTCATGATAGGTCTTTTTGGTATTACCTCTCTTCTCCTTGAATGTGTCAAGGGTGGCAGGATCACTGGGGATAACATCAGTAAAATGCATATGTATATACAATGTGACTGTTACACATACTTGAAGTCTTTCTTTCTTGCAATGATATACTCTTTAATTAGCAGATGACTGATCCTGACACTAACATAACATGTTAGTTGAGTGGCATCAACCTGGATCAATGACTCACCTTGGGCATTGTACACATTGGTTTACAACAAACCAGTGAATTGATCAAATTTGAAAGTCCAAAAAAAGGTTATGTGGTAGAGACAAGAAACAAAAAATGCACTCCTCAAGAATGAGATAGGTATTGAGTGAGGAGGCACTATAATAGTGGTGCCATTGGATACACAGAGAATGACAACAAGAGTGGCTTATACCCTGGGTGAACAAAGGGTTATAATAGGCATTGTAAGGATGTAGGGAGTTCAGTGCTAAATATTCAAATAGTGTGATGATATTGCCCAGAGTTTTCAATCAGCATATGATCACAATAATAATGATAGCTCAGGAAGGGCAACTGAATGGTGTACATGTCATCCAAACAGCACTTAAAACTCATCATAAGATAGAAAGAAAGTTTGCATTGCTCTAGAAGATCAAGGGGGGAATTGGACACTGGATGAGTAACGATGGGACAGGCTGGCAGTATGGCAACACTCACAACATCACAGAGAGAAATAGGAAAAGGGAGGAAATCGAACCTGCCCTGATGCACAAGGGGACTAGGATAGTCAAGCCTGTATGTAGGAACAGGGGAAGTGATAAAGACTGGAAAACAAGACAAAACAAAACAAAAAAACAAGTTAGCATACCAAGGTGAAATAAAAGAGAACAGACCTATAGTGTCTCTATACACATTGACATCAACAGCAGTCCTCAAGATCACATGGCATGTTGGATGAGTGGTGGTGGTGGTGATGGAGAACAATAATTAATGGATAAGGGGTCTCTCTCAGAGAGTGTTACATGTACAAACACAAACAAATGCACTATGCCCAAGTTATGATCAGTAATATGATCAGTAATTACCCAAAAAGTTGGTTGTAATCAGTAGAGTGATAAGTAATGTTATGATTATGACTGTGGGTAATTGTATAAGTGGACACAAAATGTAGTCTGCCTTGAATCAACTCTTGTAGATTCTAATGCATAGGATTCCTCAGGCTTAACAGAATGCCTGGTGACAAGCAAGAAAGACTCCTAGGGACAGGGATCCCTGGGATAACAACAATGAGGACCCCAATGTAGACAAGGTCAGACCACCTCAACCTAGGTGAGAGTCTGGGGTAGTGAGGTCAGTGGCAAAGAGGTCAGTTCTCTGATAGGGAGTAGAGAACCTAGAGATGAGCCAATGTCAATGAGACCTTGAAGGAGCAGACAATGACAGGAAGGGTTGTCTTGGATTGACAACAGTGAGGTCATCAATGAAGGGATTCAAATGAGCAACAGATGTTGTTCAAGACTTGAAGGTGGCAGCAAAAGTCCTTTAATGAAGGAGGAGGGGAGGGCGAGGTAGAGATCAAGCAAGAGGAGATTGCAGGGAATGGATGATGAATACCACAAGAGTATACTGTAAGGTAGTACACTTTAGGTGTTAGATCAAGGTTAGAGAGAGAGAGGTGTTAGAGCAGAGCTCTAACTTATATATGCCAGCCATAAGGGCTTTAGAGCAGGTATATTCCAATCTGGTAAGGTGGTCCATGCACAGTCTAACCCTAATAAAGAAGAGTCCATATTTGTAGAAGGAAACCCAGTGTCTGTATGGCAAGGATAAAGACAGGAATGGCAGGTGGGCACTGCCATGGGAAGATCATGAGCACAAGAATGTGTTGTGGGAATAATCATGGTGCAATGTGTTGTGATGGCATGTGAGTGATCACATGGATGAACTGTAGTTGGGGTGTAACATGAGAATGGTGGTGATGTCAGAGTAGAAGTGGCCTTATCTGAGATGGGGAGTCACTGAGGAGAGCACAAGATGGTGGCTGTGTGGAGGGGCAGTATGGAGGGGAAGATCTGGGAGGATCCAGGATTGGGGAGCACAGGAGAGCAGCAGTGCGAAGGGGCACTGAGGGAGGGCAGTGTGGGGGGAAGATCTGGGAGGGGATATTCCAAGGAGGATCTAGGAAAGATCCAGGATGGAAAGCACAGGAGGGTGGCTGTGTGAAGGGGCACTGAGGGAGGGCAGTGCAGCAGGAGCAGTGTCCAGGCTGTTGCAGGATGTATTGCATCAAGTGTAAACAAGTGCTAGAGTGTGCCAAGGTAGAATGGTCCAATAACAGGAGTGGTCATGATTGGGCACAAGGTCGTGGGAACGGAAAAAGACTGGATATGCACCAAAACTGTAATGAGTAATTACTATAAATGACAATGATCAGTATGATGATCAGTCTATGAGTACTGGTAGCATAGTAATCAGTAAAGTGATTAGTAATTACTAAGTGTTTTTTTGACAATCAATGGTCATGCCGATCACTCTTGTGTGATTACCACTTTCAATAAAAATGAAATAACTTGTTGCATTGTTCAGAAAGAAAAAGGTATAATAAGTTAATCCAGACTTTTCATCAAACCACATTGCTTGAAGATGGTGAAAAGACATCATACTGCATTTGAATACATTTCAAGCAAGGCTTTGTAGGTCTGTTTAATCTGTTCAAGGTCACCCACATTTTTGGCGATGTTGACAAGCTTGTTCCAGCCTTCTGGGTCTTGCAGATGTTCTTGCAGTTTCTCATACAACACATGCCACTCAGAAGGTGGGTCTTTGTTACAGTTTTGGTGCACCCCCAGTCTTTTTCTCTTTCACACAACCTTGTGCCCATCACATAACTGCTCCCATCACTGGACATCCTATCCCAATGCATCCTTGTGCTTGTTTATGCTTGAGGCAACATATCCTACAATAGCCTTGAACACCACTCCCCCCACACTGCCCCCCCTTCAGTGCCTCTATGCACAGCCCCCCTTCTATGCTCCCTAATCCTGGATCTTTCCTGGATCATCCCCAAATCCTCTTTGGCCCCTTTCCATACTGCCCCCCTTAGTGCCTCTATGCACAGCTGTCCTCCTGTGCTTCCTGATCCCGGATCTTTCCTGGATCTTCCCTGGTATCTGCCTCCTGGATCTTCCCCTGTACTGCCCCTCACATATCTCCTCCACACAGCTGCCCTCCTATGCTCTCCCTGGTGTCCCCATCATCTCAGATGAGACCACAACTCACTCTAACATCGCCACCCTCTTCATGTTGCACCCCAACCACAGTTCACCTACATGATCTCTCATGTGCCATCACAATGCATTGCACCACATTGATTCTCATGAAGGGAATTCACAGACCATAAGGGGCCAAGTTGTACCCCAAGCAACTCCAGGGGTAGACATGTGGGCAAGTACCATAAGGAGGTCAACAAATTCATGATAAATATGAAGGTAGGTGTGAAGGACAACTGTTGCAAGATAAGCTTAGTATGAATACTTGTTTGGGGACTCACCATGTTTATGTATGAAGGACCCTTGAGCATCATAGAAATGATATGTATCAAAAACAGAAGGGTTGGAATGGATGTGTTCAAGTATGAGGTTGAGGAATGGGCAGAAGGGGTTGTCAGATGAGTGCACAAAGGAGAAGCCCTTGTCAGTGTTGTGCAAAGGATCTACAGGCCATTTCAAGGAGTTTTTGGACTTGAGTGCAAGGTCAATAACTCTGTTGAATGATTCCCAAACCACACCAAGAAGTAACTTATCAAGAATGGATTCAGCCCTAGTACAAAGTGCCTGCACCATTTTTGGTAGAAGATTAATCTGTAAAGGAAGTTCTTTGATGCTAAGGATATCCTGAGCTTGATTCCAGTGCATATCTGGAAGCTTTGCAGAATTGAAAGCATATGCACTCATGAGATGCATAAGCTGACATAGTGTGTTGAAAGGAGTTGGATATCCTTCTTTCAATAAAGGAAGGAGGTTAGTTGAATAATAGCTAGAAGAACATCAATGAGATGGTTTGAGGAGTAAAAAAAGGAACCTACTCCATAAAAATAATTGAAGGATCTGCAAGCATACAACCACCAGCTTCTAAGATTGTAACAGCCCAAAAACAATATGTAAGGAAGGTAAAATTTGGAGAAATGGAGGAGGGGGGTTGAAAAGTACCATCTTCCCAGAGGTGCCAAAAGGTAATAAAGTGACTAAAAGGACAGAGAGAGCTGTCTCTTTCAATGTCTGATGTGTAGATGGATATCAAGGAGGAAGACAGGAGTTTGGAGTGGCTTCAAAAGGTTGGCATTCTCAGTCAGGGCATGACTAAGAAGTTGACAATGTTGAAGTTGTTGAGGGGAAAGGGTGAAAATGGTGTAAGGACTGTAAAGTCCTTGGGTTTGTATCCTACCCTATCCAGACTGCTGGCAGCCCTATCTGCCTCAAGTCCATCAAGTCCACTTACCTGGACAGCTTTAATCTGACTCAGACTGCTTCACTTTCAATCCAGACTATCTGTTTTTAATTATATTGAGGTACTGTACCATTTGCTTAGCAACAAGTCCAACATTCATTTCTTCTCTTTCAAACACTTCTATTTAGTGTTGTAGTTATATAGTTTAGAAGAGTCTAAGGCATTCCTTGGACTATAAAATCCTTGTATTTGAATCCAGAATACTATCTTTTTGCACCCATCATCATAGTCTCACTTGTCTCAGTCTGGCCCTTGTCCTAGGCCATTCCTATCATATCCAGCCCTCATCCTAGGCCTCATTTCTCATATCCAGTTCTTGTCCTTGACTGGAATTCCCTTCCTATGCATTTCATCTTGTGCTGTTTTAGTAATATTTGTCAGTGATGTGTTGTGGTCAGTCGTGCACTAACCCTTCATATTGACAACCCAACTATAGAACCCCTTGGGACAACTATCCCCTTGCACCTACATACTAACTATTTACTTTACAATGGGTGGAGATGAGAACAAAGAACAAAGAAGAGCACATATATACATAGCCCAGTGATTTGTGCATCAAGATAAATATTCTTCAGTCCGAGAATGTCCAAATAGTTTATTCTCAAGTTCTGGAGAGTCCAGACTACTAATACAAGAAAATAAACAAAAGAAAAAGAAGGTGAAATTGTGAATGACTGACCCTTCCAGAGTATGGATATGCCATTGGAGAAGAACTTCCATACTTTCAACTTCATCCCATATTTGTTTGAAATTGGTCTTGACAGCTTGCAGGACAGGGAAAAATGGGTCACTGCTCTTAGGAATAGCAACTAGAGACAAAATTTCTTGTATAGAATGATTACTGACAATGCTAGGCCATTTGGATTGGTGAAGAAAGCCAGTTGTTTTGTGAGGATTGTCAGAGGGTTGAAGAGGAAGTAAGCAGTGATCCTCTTTAGGGTGCATAGTGGCCAAGTACTCTGCCAAGTTTCCATGTGGTCACACAATAGCCAGAGAGGGCTCAACATGCTGACCATTTGATGACCCCTGAAACCATAAATATGATGAACTTGACAGGGTTCTGAGGTGACAGCAAGACCGATATGACATTCTTCATAATGGCATTGAAGGGATGTTCTGGAAGTGACAGTGACACTGCAAGACTAGGCAAGACAGATAAATCTATCAGCCAACTTGAGACCAATGATGGGTGGAAGAACATCAGACAGGGACAAAGAAGAAGGGCCAGCAAGATGTAAATCTTGCAGGATAACAGTAAACTCATCCTTTGGGGGACAAGTCAGACTGTGCTGTGTAACATGAGCTCATATGTAACAATAGTCCAAAGCTTTGAAGCACTCAAGACATATAACAAGCCTGTAAAGAAGGTTAACATGAAGGCCAGAGCTAGACAATGCATGCAAGCAATAAGAGATAATTTCAGGAGGCACAGGAGTTTTGTCCAAATCCTCCTGTGTAGTTGATTGTGAGAGTGTAATGGTCATTTCTGTGTCCTGATCTATAATTTGATGTTGATCACAAGAAAAATAGCAAAGGTTGGGATTTACCATTAACTACATTGACAGAGGCATGGTGTGGGTTGTGTTTGTTGCCAGGAAAACACATATATGCATCACCCAAAGGGTCCTCTTTGGACTGACCAGAGTCCTGGTTGTCAGTATCTTCACATATGAATAAAGGATAGTCTTTATCATTACCCTGTGTTATACAATTGAAAGGAAGGTAGGTCATTCACAGAGTTGTGATTATGGGAAACACATACAACAGAAAGACGGGGATCTTTGTTAGAGGGACAGGACAACCTCACATGCACCCTAAAGCAATAGGGATTGGGATCCTTGAATTCACCACAGGGACAATAAAAAAATCCATTGAGATGCTCCAAAGTGATGACCTTGTCTATATGTGCCAAAATAAGATATTAAGGCATCAAAATGATGAACTGACTTTGATATTTGATAACTGAATGCATCTGATGAGCAACTCAGACATGAGTTGTGAGGTCATGGAACTTGGCATTACATTGAGAACATCTTAATGCTCATAAGTAGATGTAATAGGTAACAAAGAAAAACATATGTTTTCAAAGACTAAGTTAGCATTGTAATTGTGATGGCAGATGGCAGAGACAATGAGATACTGTATGGAGTGTTAAATGAGACAACTAAAAAGTATATTTATGATGAGATTGAGCACTTTGGCACACCAAATAAGGATTGATACACACATTATAAATAACCAACAAAACTATAAAGATATCTATGATAATAGAAGGTATGTACAATCAATGATATTGAAACATGATGAATATATGGCAGGTAGCATGAAATAGCCAATAAGTGATATGCGACAAATGCAAGGAATTGTCCATAATTTCTTATCATGGGACTGATTGTGACAATGATAGGGGTACCTTGGAAAAGGTGTAACTGGATAATATAAATATCAATGCAAATTAACCAAAAGATAGAGAGGACATCCATATTGCCCTAGAAAACTAAGGTAGGAGATGCAATTATGTACATATTAGGCACAGAGCAAGGGATATAGCAGAGAACATATATAACAATGTTTACATTGCCAACAAAAATAGATGAAAGATGGCAAGAATATAACAAAAAGTATGTTGCTGGCAATAGACAATAGATGGAATAAAGAAAAACAAGCCACAAAACAGAAATAATAAAGATGAGTAAAAAAGGACAAGATGACAGTATAAACATTGGTATTCCAGCAAGGGGGCTAATAGTGATGCTGGTGGATAGGAATAGATGGAACAAGAGAGCTAGAAAATGAGATGAAATGAAATGAAAGAAAATGAAGATAGGTATCAAGATGATGCAAAAGAGAATGGAGGAGTAAGGTTGGCCAGGTTTAGGCCTTCATCAGCAAAGAGACCAAGAGGAATGGGATTCAAACTTGTCCTGACACATGAGGAGACTAATAGTTGGACTTGTGCATAGAAACAAGCCAAACAAAAGGCTAGATAGAAAGATATGAGGCAAGAAAATGCACAGTAGTATATCAGGATGAAATAAATGAGAATGCATCAAGAGCACCTCTGTGTGCAACAACTCATCAATAAAAACCTCAGGACAACATGGTGGACAGCAAATGAAGGGTAACAACAAAGAAGTGGTGACAATGAAGACAGATAATGATGAGGCAGTGGTGTGACTTGTACAAACAGGAACAAATGCAGTGCAGCATGAGGTGATCAGTATGGTATCAGTAGGTTTAACTAGTTTAAGTAGGGGTGATTAGTAGTGTGATTAGTAATGTGATAAGTAATTACCATAAACAAGAATAATTAGGAGGGTAATCAGTTTAGAGAGCAACACAAAAAACAATAACTATTGGGAAGGTGATTAGTAAGGCAATAAGTGATTGGGATGAACAAGAATAATCTGTATGAAAATCTGTGTAAAGAGTGAGAAAAAAAACATTGTGTAGAAATATGAAATTTGTGAAGTGTACTAAACCTAAACTAACCACTAATTTGCACAGGGGGAATCCCTGTGCCCTCCCACCATGCTGCCGGTGGGCATACTAAAGCCTCATTTGGGTGATATGTATATATAGTGTAGGGTATATATTAGTGAATGAACCTAACTGTGAACCCTAGCTGGAGCTTCACCCCCCCCCCTTGCTTCACTTGAGGTGCCCCCCATTAACCCTAACCCTGACTAACTAACACTTACAAAGCATTAAATAACACATGCACTGACAAATATATCCAATAAGGAAATTACTACTTTCAATTGGAAAGTCTAGGGAGGGAACACAATATTAGAAATAACTCTTGAACCTACAAATACAAAAATGTATCAGGGGAAGGTTGTAAAGAACCCATTTCTGACCAACTTTACTTCCAAACATTGTGCATGCCATGCTGCAATGCTGTGCAATTATGTAATCTTTAACAATAGTAAGAAAAGAAAAAATATATTCATAGCAGCACAACATTATGACCAATCTCAAATATGGATAGGGATGTATGTATTATGGTGAGAACATGGCATAGATAACAAGCAAGTAATGGTGATGAAGGCAGATAATGATGAGAGTGTGGCATGTACAAACATGAACAAATGCAGGGTAGCCACAGGTGATCAGTATACTGATATCAGAATGTTGTGACCAGGTGTGATAAGTAGTGTGTTCAGTAGCTATTGGTGAGGTGGTCAGTAAATGTGATAAGTAATTACCATAAACAGGCATAATATGATAATCAGCATGGTAATCAGTGTAGAAAGTGATGCCAAAAAAATGTTTGTACATTCATAGCAACACAACATTATGGCTGATCTCAAATATGGTCAGGGATATATTATAATGGGTCCTATTATGTAATTATGAGACCCTAACATTGGGGAGTTATTGATTGAATTATTCTGTGATGTTATATTTTTTAAAAGCTATACATTCATTTATTGAAACTGAAGGACTCAATATATCCAGGGGGTATCTGTAGAAGGATTGTAGGCTTGCATATTCTGAACATATCCTTCACTGGAGGTATGTATGGCCCAAAGGGCTGTGATGGTCTGCAAATCTAGATTCTTTACCTTATAGTCCCAAATATTGTTGATTTTATTGTAATTGATAATTACCATAAAAGGCAATATACGTGGGATGTCACATGACCATGGGAAAGTATACTTTTAGATACAAAAAGAATTATGATAATTGGATCACAGGAAGGGTGTCCAAATCACAAAACAAAATCATCAGCCCAATGCACCATTGGGTTGGGATGCCACCTAATAGTTCATTGCCTATTACCTATAACTGGCACCCACCCTAGACACTATCCCCCTCACACAGCAAGTGAAGCAAGCTGTGCTTGGCCCCCCTAACTCTTTCTTCATATCCCTTGTCCACCATCACCTTCCAATATGTTCAACAACCCCTTCCAACATGCATTGTCCATGCAAGGCATTCTCCATGCCATGTCACCCCTTCAGTTGGCTGCCACCACCAGGATAGACACCATCATCTCCAGGATGGACAAAGATGCTCCTGGGTGCATCTCCACTGCAACTACTGAATGCCATCACACTTTGCAAGCTGCCAACTCAGTAGGGAGGTGATTGCCATGGTTTCCTCCCAGTTCCACCCTCTGCTCCACCCCTTCCTTGAGAAGGTGGCCACCCTCAACCATCAGTTGGAGACAGCCAAGGTGCAACTGTCTAAATGGCAGGTGCACCAGGTGGCAGGAACTTTTCCTTCCTGGCTAGCTGGACAGGCATTTATGGTTCAACTGACCAAGGTGTATGAGGAGAGCAACAATGGCCACACTTTCTGCAGTGCAGTCACTTCTGGATACCTCATATTTCAGAAGCAGTCCCTTGCTGCTCATATTGAGGGTAAGCACAAGGAGATTGCTCTTATTAAGTGGTTGCTCCAGGTGGAACAGTCACTAGACACCCTCACCCCTGTTATCCAAGAGCACTACAAGGCACTCAAGGGCCCCATCCATATCCCTGAGATGGTGGAGGACAAGAATAAAAACATCCAAGTCATCAGATGAGTCCAATCAACAGTTCTATTTACCCTATGCAAGCAGGTGCTACAAGATTATACATACTGTGTACACAAACCACATTTGTGCTATTGTGCAGAGTGTGAGTTTGGTGGCTGAACAGTGCAAGGCTGCCAAGAAACATATACAGCAATCCACTGATGTTGAAATGCAGGATGCAGCTGGTCTTTCTAGATGATCCGTCCAATTAACTATGGACCATGCAGTTGATGCAGCAGTCAAGCAGATTATGTTGAAAGACAATGGTATAAGTTGTTCACTGTGTATAGGTACTGGTGACACTTACGATGCTTCCTTAGGTGGTTTTCCCCTCCAACTGCCCCAATCAGAGTCAAGGACAGCATCCTCCCTGCAAAGGAGCACACAAGTCAGTACATATCACCACTGGCAGTTGTCAACCACACAGAATTGCTCAGGCAGTACACAAAAGGGGAAAGTAGCAGGGAAGAAAGAGTGCAGGCACTCAACCTTCCCCCATGAAATACCCAAGGCTTCAAGCTCAAGTACCTTAGGGCAAAGGAAAGGCTGCTGTGCATCAGTAAGGGGCTTATACAAGAGAGAAAATGTCATCACAATGGACTACATAGTACTAGACTCAACTGTAACTCATGTTACAAGAGCAAATTCTGCTAGTATATTTTTTACTTTTATATGTAATAAATGACTTGATGCTAAAATGGCATCATATGTGTACCCTCAATATTGGACTTTACCTGACAAGATTCTACAGGTCTTGTTCACTGACACCATCTCATGTGTGATCAGATATATGCCCAAGAAGTTTATCAAGGCTGCCTGGTTTAGATTAGTGATTCATATGGGACCAGGGATGAGCATACTCCATGAAATTGAATATGGCCTCAGCATAGGGATAAAGCATATGTTTCACCAGCCCTGCTCCACTAAGTTAATCAAGAGTGTATACCAAGACTTTGTCAGAAGACTTAGGTGAAGGATCAAGTTTATGCTCAAAGAAGAGAATTCTACCTATGATCCAGACTATGATATGGCCCCTCCTTCAAAGAAGGACCCACCCATTCTACTGTTTTATTGCAAACTCACTCTCAAAAGAGGATATGCACACATAAACCATGTCACTGCCAATGTCCCTTCTGATGGCCTTGTGGACAACACTTTCAAACCACTTGGTCCCAAGGTAAACAAGTTGCGCAAGTTCTTGATTGATCACAACTATGTGATCACACAAATGTACAAGAACTTAGGGCTAGCAGTGTCAGAGCAGACCTGGATCATAAATAATATCAAGGCATGTCTAAGCAACAAGTGTGAATACAAATGGCTTGACAACATAACTGCCCAGCAGATCCTTGATTGGAAGTGTAATGAAATGTTTCTGCTCTCTCAGCATGCAGAGGTTTACTATACAACTGGAAATATGGTTCACTAGAAGCTTATTTAAAGAGCCTTGTTACCATACCTCCAGCTACTCACTATATTCTGTGCTTTTATGATATTCCCAAAATCCATAAACTACCTGTAAAATTCAGGCCTATTCTACCCTGTCATAGTGTGATCCAAAACCCAGCTGTGAAATTTTGTAGTAAAATTCTCAAACCTCTAGTTGTGGAGGCACTAACTGTCATCCATGGCAGTAAAGACTTAGCAATAAAATTGAGTCAACTCTGGCTAGTTCCCAGCACCAGATACTACATTGTCACAGGAGACATTATAGCATATTACCCAAATATACCACTTCAGAATTGTCTTGAGTGTGTCTCCACTATGCTATGGGAGCACATTTTGCAGGTTGAGGGTGATTCCAATTTGGACTGGATGGGACTTAGCTTCTTGTCATTTTTTGATGATTGTCTTAAAACTGGTAACACAAAGTTGCTAACACAGTTCAATGGTGAAATATTCCAGCAACTCAATGGCCTAGCAATGGGCATTGTGGACTCCCCAGACCCTGCCAATTTCTATGGGTGGTTCTGCAAAAAACATGATGGAATATTACTAGATGGTCAAATCACCTACTATGGGTAATACATCGATAATTGTCTTGGTATCTTATACATGCGATCTTCCCAGGAAGCATTACAGATCATGAAGGACAAAGTTAGAATTGATGATTGTGAAATTACATGGGATATTGGTATTGCCTGACCCTTCTTGGATATGCTCCTCTACATAGATCATAGGGGAATGCTACAACACAAGCCATATCAGAAGGCTAAATCCCTCCATCAAAGGATCCCATGGGTCTCAGCTCACCTGATAGATGTTAAATGAGGTACATTCTATGGTGAAATGAGTCATCTTGCCATCCTGAGTAGCACATTTGACCTGTACTCACTGAGGCACTGTTAGATTCGTGGCACAGGAATGAACTCAAGGAATGATGGGAAACTTGCTTGAAAGAGTAGGACCCAGGGATGCATGGCACAGTCCTTGTCCTCAAGCCAGAATTTAACACAGCATGGGATTTTTTTAACACTACTGTGTTTGGAGATACAATTCTAGAATACATACATGTGTACTTGGCTCTGCAGAGCTGAATGTAGAGAATTCAACTATGAATTCCCCCCAATGCCTGTTGACTATAGTTACAACATAGACCCAATGCCCTGACACTTCCTCAGAGGTGTCACATGGGCTGACAGCACTGAGTACTCTCAGATGGACATTTAGAAAAGGGTCTTCTAAATATACAAATGCTGGTCAGTCGAAAGAGGACTGATCAGCTGTTTGATTACACTCATCTTTGGATGAAGATCATATTGGAACAACACACAGATAAGGAAACTGGCAGGCAGGACTCCATCTATCCTGCAGACCAAGATCCACCCAGCCTGCCTGGACCCACTCTACCAGCAAGGTTCAAACATCTTTGATCTGGAAAAGTGATCAACTTGGATGATGAGGAAACCAATGTACAGTAGAGATCTGTGTTCCCTATGTGGGAAGATACTGAGGACCTTATTGCTGAGACCCTCCTTTAGGTGGGCTGACAGTAGGGAAATCTCCAAGGTGAAAAGGGTCTGAAACCTACAGTGTCTGCTCCTTGGCAGGAGCTTTCATGCTTGTGTTTTGTGGAACATGAGCCTGAGTATGCAATACATGAGGGTACAGACTCAGCTCGATCAGCATGGCATGTGCTTGTGACTTGCTGTTGCAGTGGCAGAGCCTTAGTGGAAACATGAAAGGTCACTAGAGTGGTTATACTGGTGACTAGGCTTTGGCTGAAAGCTGGGCCAATCCGGGTTAAATGTTGCTTGTACCATATGCCAAACTGGTCATTCTTGAAGAAGCTAAGTGTATGGAATGCCCCACAAAGCTAAGTGATGACACACTGGACTAAAGCTCTGACATAACCATGGTTGTCTTGTTGTACAGTAGTGCAACCATGAGAATATTGAGTTAGGAGTATTGAATACAACAGTTAAACAAGCTGTGCTAGTGAGATAGTACCGACTTCATAACGATCCAAGAGAAATGAAATGATGCAAAGCATACTAAACCTAACCCTAATGTAGGAGCAACATGCTATACACTCTATAATCAGATAGTAACAATTTGTAGCCTAATCCTAACTGGTTAACATGACCCTAACTGTGGCCCTCCCCCAGCAGGTGAGTGGTTGATTATGTAATCTGATCATAGGACATTCTTGGAGGAAGCTGAAGTCACATGATTTGGTCCAAAACTATAGCCATCACTGGATTCTCAGAAATGGCATTGATATTGCTATTGATTATGCATTGATCATGTATTTATCATGTACTGATCACGTCATATCACACACTGATTACACCAACACACCAAGTATAAACTGATGTTGCAATACTTTGGTGTGCTCCTTCTTGTTTAATATGTTACTTCTCATTGTTTTTCTAGATATTTTTCCTATATAAACAGGGTAAGATATCTAAATCTTTTCCTTCATTGCCAGAGGTCTGATGAGTCCCATGACAAAATAGGTGGCAATGACCAAGACAGGTCATTGCCTATTACCTATAACTGGCACCCACTCTAGACACTATCCCCCTCACACAGCTCGCTTGCTCACTGTGCTCAGCCCCCCCTAATCCTAAGAATGAAAGGACATGCACAAAATATGCATTGTGAGACACACAAGAAATGTGCAACACCAGTCACACATTTGGAACACACCAGCAAGTGTGTGATGATATACACCATGCAATGTTGTTGTGACATTGCATATTTGTTGTGTGGTCATATTATATGATGAGCAAAGAGATGGATGGAAGCAGACAATCGTGGGGGTGGTGTCAAGTCAGTGGCATATAGGCAAGGATAAGCTCAATGCCAACATACCTCCTATAATGCTGATTGAACCATATCCACTTGGTTCATCATGTGAGTATACACCCCATGCAACATAAACAGAACAATCCCCAATGACCTCTCTGGGTTGCTGAGCTGAAACATACCCCCCAACACCTTCACCTTCATGACACACCACTTCAAAGACATCACCACAACCCACTTCTCTTCATTGGCTGACATCATGGTTGTCTCAATTGTCTCCACAACCTTTGGCAATCCCGTGATCATACACTTAAGATAACCCCACATCCCTGCCCTCCATCAGTGCAACTGTTGGTTTGCAAACCCAGGTCCCAGATGTTGCACAAATGTATTATTAAAGCACTCTCTTACTGCAAACATCACTCTCTCACCCCCTTCATGGATGCAAGCACACCCTTTATTTTCCAATAGATCGCTCGCAGCTCCTTGCACACCTTCTTTGCCTTATGTATCACTTGTGTTCTTCTCCATCTGTTTTAATAACCTGTCCACCTTTACTTCATCAACCTCAATCTTGTTGAAGGACTCACACATGTAATCTTCCATCTGTGCAACCATGTAAGACAGCATCTGGTTCAATTGAGTCCATTCATTGGTGGACCATCAATGAATCAAATCAAATTGAATTGTGTCATGTCTCATTAGCAATCCTGTCATTGTTGCATGTACTGACCATTCCACTCACCCCTCCCCCCATTCCCAACATCATTTTATAGAACAGATTCAGCTTCATGTTTCCTTTGCTGTTGAACATGTGAATCCCCATGGACTCAGTCCGCTCCATGAAGTCCCACACATAGTCCTAACACAACAGCTCAGCGTGCTTCCACAGTTCACCTTTCACCACATCCTTCAACTTGATGTTCCAGTAGGTCTTCTTGTTTGCATTCATCGTTCGAAATTGATGCACCAGGCCTTCCTCTGGCATCTGCCAATAGATGTGATCACTCTCATTTTACAACAGATGCAACCCCAACTTCCATGATATCTTCACTGCAATCCCCAAGAGAAAGTTCAGGCCTATTAGCATCTGTCTGTCCTTGTGCCACCACCTTGCAACCCATCCTTTGACAGAATGATACTGTGATCACATGGTATTGTACATTTCCTGTGTGCTATGGAATGTGCAATATCATATGGTCCTCATCTCATACTTGCTCAAGACAATGCACACAGCAACCATGACCACCTCCCTGACATCCCCTATATGAATACAAAGATCTTGCTTTCACCTGTGTCATACAGGACAACCATCCACTGCCCACCAAGGGCCAGTGTCTCTTGCAGTGTGTCTCACTTTGGCTTCTGCACAAGGTTCTCTTTCTTGATATCCACCATCAACACCATGTCTGCATCCCCCTACTCCAGCCTCATGTGCTTCTTCACCAGCTCATGGTGCTATCACTTCAAGATCCCTATCCATTGTTCTACCATGTGCACCTGATGTTGCCTCCCTGCCACAACAAGCCACTTCTTTCCCCATGTATTCTCCTCCAATGCCAGCACAGGCAGGTCCATCATCATATCCTCCTTTGGCTCATATTTGTCTGCATACATCCCTGCCTTCATGTCTGTCTTTGTCACCACTAATAGTATTGCCTTCATGTATGAGAACTGATCTGCACTCTTCATCAGGAACAACTGTACCAGGTGACCCACCTGTCCTTCTTGCAGGGGGCAGTCATTCCACATCCTAAATTACAGCTCCTTCTGGTACTCAATCATGTCCAGCTGTGCATATCTGAAGACTGCCTTCTGTGCACACTGTTCCAGCACCATCTGTTGTTCAACAGATGCCTCGAGACACCTGCTCCCATCCCCACTTGCTCATTGATCTAGGTGGAACATTTTGCCAACCTTGGTTTTCTGTATCTCCCTCTCATAAGCATGTCCTTCCTCTTATTAGTCATGCATATTGTGGCTCACTGCTCACCTTGGGCCTTGCTGCTCCCTGCACTCATCCACCCCATACATATCCTTGTCAGCAAGCCAATCTCTTCAACCATGTGATATTCTGTCACTCACCTTCTCACCCCCAGCCCCTGTTAGATGGGTGAATTGTGCACCTTGTGAATATTCTACCATATTTAATATTCCAGCCACATTGTGGCATATTATTTGCCTTTATTTTACTGTTAGCTTTATTCCTGGAGCACCACAGTCACCACTTTCCTTAGCTTCTCATTGTGAACTCCAGGTATGTATAGTTTCCACTCCAATACAATTAGCTCCTCACTGTGGACTCCAGCTGTGTAGTTCCAGCTTGATTTCTCTGCCTTTTTTCCTGCCATCTGTCAGTGTTGCCTGGTATATCAGCACAATTTGGGCTATGAGATCACAACAACTTGATCAGGTGAGGTGTGCAATTTGAAAGTGGTTGATTCAACAAATTTGACACACCAAGCTACAGTATTTATACAAGGACTAGTTGTATAATATCATACATTTTTTAATTGATCTACATTTCAAGAACAAAAATATATGCTATTTTTGTAATATTTTAGTTTGGTATTTCAAATTTATTGAATTGATCACTTTTCAAAGTACATGTCTCACAAGATCAAGTTATTTCAATATTATAGCCCATGTTTTACCTTTTTCAGTTATAGTTTGTATATGAATGAACACAAATAAGTATGTTGAGCACTTTTTTATCAAGCTTGATCAAGCTTTGTGACTTTGCTAATACTTTATATATGAACTGTTCATGCACTGTAATTGTGTATCTACATATGATAGGTATGTGTATGGAAGCATGCATAAAGGTGGAAACACCACTGGTACTAATATTTTACATATATTATGTTTATTATACATAAATAATGGATGGCTAAAATATATATTGCATAAATTTTATTGGATGTCTTGTACTTTTTGGAAATCATTGATATCAACATAATTATATATATTGTTTGTAACATGGAATGATTTGACGCAAGATTTTGGTTGGAAAATGAGAGTTATCAGGTTATTTCACTTCAAAAGATGCAAATATAGCATGCATTTGGAGCATATGTTTAAAAGGATATCTATGATTTTAGGCCAGAAAACCAAACTATGTATCTTAAAACCTGTATATGGATCTATGATTGTATAAATAGATAAAGTTGCTTTCAATCATACAACATCATAGATACTATCAATTGCAAAGTGATATATTGCACATGGATCCATATACAATTTATGCAATATATATTTTAGCCATCCATTATTTATGTATAATAAACATAATATAAAATATTAGTACCAGTGTTGTTTCCACCTTTATGCATGCTTCCATACACATACCTATCATATATAGATACACAATTACAGTGCATAAACAGTTTATATATAAAGTATTAGCAAAGTCACAAAGCTTGATCAAGCTTGATAAAAAAGTGCTCAACATACTTATTTGTGTTCATTCATATACAAACTATAATTGAAAAAGGTAAAATATGGGCTATAATATTGAAATAACTTGATCTTGTGAGACATGTAATTTGAAAAGTGATCAATTCAATACATTTGAAATACCAAACTAAAATATTATAAAAATAGCATATATTTTTGTTCTTGGAATGTAGATCAATTAAAAAATGTATGATATTATACGACCAATCCTTGTGTAAATACTTAGCTTGGTGTGTCAAATTTGTTGAATCAACCACTTTCAAATTGCACACCTCACATGATCAAGTTGTTGTGATTTCACAGGCCATGTTTTACATTATTTGGTTATAGTTTGTATATGGATGAATATCACTATGTATATCTAGCACTTGTTTAACAAGCTTGATCAAGCTTTGTGATCTTGCTAACACTTGATACTCAAAACCATGTAAAGAAATATGATACATTTGATATTATACATACATGTGCATCAGCTAAATATTTGACATCTGACTATATAAACTATATTTGATCATTTACCATCTCTGACCACAGCTGACTCTAATTATCTAACTACATTCAATATTATCCATCTGATTCTAACCATCTGAGCATCTGATCATTTATGGCACTCTAGATGGCAACTTATATATATAGGGTTAAAGATTGGCTCACAGCATGTGAACCACTGAACCAATTTGGGCTGTTCTTATTGCATAGGGTGCCTTTGTGTTTTATGATGGCTTTTGAGCAGCTATTGGGGTTGTTCAGGTTGTGTGGTGTTGCCAGAAACTGGTTCAAAGTGCAGGGGGACCAGGTGAGGATCTAGTTGTGGTGTGGGAGAATGGGTGGTCACACAACCACTCAAGCGTCATACAGATAGAGTCACAAAGATAAGACATAAAAAAAGCCTACTCATACCTGAATGCTTTAAAACTTGCCAAAAAGATCGTTGATGTTGGAGGCTATGATGAGCAAGAAGTCCAAGAGGTTGCAAGCTGTCCAAGAGAGGTCCCTCCCATTCTTGTGTCCTAACCATGCTGCAAACTGACTCCGTCCATCCTCCCCACATCCGAAAGAATTGACAGGGATTCCAAGGAGTTTGAAAATCTTGTCGTATAACAAGGTAAGCTCCCAGGTGTAAAAAGCCAGCCCTAGAACCCATTCTTGAAGATCCTCATCCTTACATAAGCGAGCACTACTGTCCCAAGACCCTTGATGATCGACACCATCAATCTTGGGGCATCCACAGGATGCACACCTGCCAGAGTTGCTGGACGACCAAAAGGATGACTGAAAGTTGTTATATTTGGGGGATCCAATCCAACACATGAGATTGCAAGATTTGAGGGAGTTGTGGGGGTGAAGGGGGGGTTGACCAAGGAGTGCATGTGCCATGCAGATTCCCTTGTGCGAGTTCAGAAAGCTGGAGACGACCAGGCACTGTGACAAAAGGATAGTGTTCAAATTGGTTTGTAGAGACTTGATTGCATCAGGAGAGTTGTGTTGCTGGGGTCAATGGTGGTTTGGGGCTAATGATGATGGCAGTGTGTGGAGGTGAGGGTTAGGGGTTGGAGTGGTTGGCTCTTCAACACAGACAAATTGAATGCTGTAACAGTGTTGGGTTTTGGGGAGACTAGGGCCACTGGGCGGGTTAGGAGGGTGCTTAAGAAAGGGGTTCCGCCTTTTGGTAGGGTTGGATGGGCTAGATGAGGAGAGCGTGGGCGGTAGCCATTGGGATTGTGGTACAAACCCAAGAGCGGTATTGTGTTGAAAGGCTGGGGTTTCTGGCATCAGCTTGTGTTTTTTGGAGGGGTGAGGTTCACATAAGTCTTTGGTTTTGGATGAAGCACCGGATTGGTCACCACTGGATGTCTGGATGCAAGGTTAGCTTGGATGTCAGTGAGAATAAACCGGTAGATGTGGTGTGTACTTCGAGTGAAAAGTGGGATTGAAGATGTACATACAACTCCAATGGCAGGGCAGCGGTTGGACAGAGTGGACACTGATAACCCCGTTTGTCCTCCATGAGGTGATAGGCTCTATCTATTAAGATGGTCTATTAGGAGCTATGAGTTGGTGTGAGCAGCATGCGTACCAAAAACAAAGAGGGTTAGGTTATGGCTCTCAGCATGGGTATCGATATGCTGCGAGGCATCAATCATGAGTTTGAGGCAGAATGGGCATTTGGGCGAGGATTGCATGGTAAGGAATGGACGATGTCAGGAGATGGGATGGAACAGCATGATAAAATGAGGAGGGGATGGATTTGCAGTGGGGGGATGGAACAGATTGGGGATTATGCAAGAGGCTTTAAGAAGAAATGTCAGTCAGGTACACGCATGGAGCTGGCTTATGTTTGTTGATAACAAGCGACATGAGAGAAAACAGAGGTTCAAACTAAGGGTTTATTGCCATTAATAGATCAATAGCGGGTCTAGATATGGGTGATAAATGATGGGAAGGGCTTCGGAATGAGGCACCATGGTGAAAGGAAGCTTTGGATACCAACTAGTGCTGTATCAAAGAAGGTGCTGGAGGGAGGCAGGTCTTAGCACGAAGCAAGTGGTTTTGGAGTTATTAGGGATACAAAAGGTATGAGAGCGTTAGCTGAGATGAAACACATGGCTTAAAAGCAGGTTTAGGGGGTTCAAATTGCTTGTAATAAACAGCCATGTCCTCCAAGACCATATGTCCATATTGCTTTGAATGTTTGGATGACAACTGCCATAGGCTGGAATGGCATGTCAAGGCCAACCATAATGAAGAGGAAATGCTAATGCTCTACACGTTTGGTTAGTGCTATGTTTTACAGGTTAGACAACTGCTTAAAAATGTGTAGGTAGAAGTTGGAGCCTCGGAGAAAAAGAGGGCCAGTTCAAATGCCCAGTCTGTGCATTCTCAGGACTGCCTTGGGAGCTATTGATCCATTGGGGGTTAAACCACCTAGCAGCTCGTGCCAGCGTGAGTGAAACAAGTGGCTGATTGCTGTAACTAACACAAAACACAGGGATCAGAGGGTAGAGATTAGCGTTGAGATGAGCTTTGGAGTATGGATGGCCATGAAGCTGAACAGGAGGAAAATTCATAGATATACTTGAGGTTAACAAGGGCTTTGCGAGGTTGTTGGTAAGAAACTGGAAGCTGGGGAATGAGTTAATGATTGAACGACGCTTACATAGCAGTCAATAGTTTGAGTAGTCAGTTGTGATAGTCAGTCACGCAACAACTATCGTCCACAACCACGTGAATCATAAGGGTTGGACAGACTTAATCAAGCAACGATAAGCAATTATACTTTGTTTTAGATGTCAGCCATATGGTCGGTCCTAAGTGGGGGGGTCACAAAGTTCAATCATACCACAGGTTAGGGTGAAATGGTCAGTCATAAAAGGTCAGTCACAAATATCAATGCTATGACAGGCTATGGGTCTTAACCAGAGACTAAATGATTCAGAAAAAAAACTTGCTGTGGCAGAAGGATTAGTTTGGAAAGGGTGCCGTGTGTAGACTTTGACGAGATATGCTTTATTGGTCATGGGAATGGGTGTGGTCAGTCATGGATGAAACGATGACAATCAGGTGATGATGTTTTTGTAAAAATGTCGGATCATCAATAGGTGCACTGGTGTGTAAAGTAAAGCATCGATGTAGCGCATCTACCTTTTAAAATGCTCTGAAAATGTTATGAGAAGCAAGGCAAAGTTAGGTAAGGTATCTGGAGAAGCTGCAGGCTGTGTAACCCATTCTGTAAACTTTGCTAGAGGTGTTGCTGATGACAGGGGTGGTTGGAGAGACAAGAAATTGGAAATCTCGGAAAGAAAGTTCCTTGAGTCATTGTCATAAAGGTAAATTAAAGTAACGATGCTAGGTATAAAACAAGGGATTTCACTTGGGCAATTGGCAGAAATGATTCTGTCACCCCTTGTGATGGAGGGATGGCTACAGGGTGCCCAAAAAGGAACCCAACACAAATGACATGAAGGCCAGAAGACATGAGGCTCCCTGTTTTTTGCACGGAGGGCTGACAACATGGAGGGAAAATGGTAGGAACGAGTGTGTTCATGAGACCCTACCTGGGGTTCCCCTAAAATCCAACAGTCTATGCAATTCATTGCTGTAATATGAGCAATAACTCGCTGGAGAGCCTCCATCCTCTCCATTCCCACATCATAAATAGCATTGACAAGCTCACTGTTGTTGACAACAGAAAGAGATGTTGTGGTGATGGGGGGATGCGACTTTACAGGATCAGGGGGTATGATAGGTCGCTTGATGCAGGGAAGATCAAAGCGAAGGGGCTGCGGAATGGCAAGGTCAGAACACTGGAGGTAATGCTTAATGCAAGGATGATGAGAGATGGCACAGCAGGTTACCTTGGAAAGATCTAGGCACACGTTACAAAGGATGTTCTCTGAGGATGAGGCACAGGAATGTACGAAAGGATCGAACTGCTGGAATGTCAAACGATGACAGCTGTTGGTCTGCAGGAAGTGGGCCATTGATCTTTGTCCGCTATGATCTGGATTGTCAGATGGGGGGGGGACAAGGTATGGTGCTCCATATCATGATGGCTTCAGAGGAACATCCGTCATGCCCAAGACACCCAGACTCTTGAAGAAACGAAAGCATATCCAACAGTTCCACAGTGATGGCATACCTAACCCTAGGAAAATTGACCCCTTCTGTGAAGCATATGGTGGTGGCAACCCATTGAACATGCCCAGAGCACCAAGCTTGAAAGATGCGTGATTTTTCTTCTTTATTCTGGTTCTCATCAGTTAAAATGTGACTTGTATATGCAGGTATGCGCAGCTGGTGGGCTACCTCATGCATAAACTTGATGCTCGTTGTGTAGATGACTCCACATTCCCCTGGTTCCAAGCGGATTGCATTGAACAGCTTGACAGTTTTCTGAAGGACATGCTCTGACAGTACTTGAAGAATGGTGTATCTAATGTTGGAATGAGAAAGAGGGGCATGGATGACACGAAGTAAAGCCGGGTCTATCTTCATGGATTGACAGAGAGTCAGAATGGAATAAATGGGCATGGTTGCAGTCAGAAAGGTGATAGGCTTCTTCAACTGAGTGAGCAGATGGAATAGCTTGAAGCATGATCCATAGGAGGTGGAGATAAAGACATGATGGGCCTCATCTATGAACACACGTTGCAGTCAGCGAGAATTAGCCTCCACCCATCTGAAAAATTGATCGGTTCCAGCTTCATGGGCAGGAACGATGACAAGCTGATTGTTGATTGGATTAGTATTGCAAGACCACTTTCCACTGTGAATTCCTGGACAAGCAGCCAGCCTGCAGTCCATGTCCTCTGTCAAGGCGATGAAAGGGGTGACGAGAACAAACATGCTTGATGGATTAAGCAGAGGGGCTGCAAAAAAAGCCAGGCTTTTCCCGCTTCCAGTAGGCATCACCACTAGAACATGGTCATTTATAAGGCAACTTTGCACCAATTCCGCTTGGTAATGTGATTTGAAGTAAAAGGCTTGAGGGCCAGGGTATAACGGACGAATCTGAGAGGCAAGCATGGGGTGGACAATGAGGGGGGACAGTCGAGATGAGGCTATGGCAGATTGGCCAAAGAATGTTGCATTGATGTATGAGGTCAGATCGAACCCAACCCCTTGCAAAATGCTGGTCCAATGCAGGAGAATCCTGTTGAAAAAGTCCTGAACGGCTTCATGGCTTACGTCCTGGATGGACGAGGTTAGCGGAGCCTTGATTGTGTTCCACAGCTGTAGGGGTTGATCCTCTTCGGACAGCCTCTGCTCCTTGTCCTGGATGTGGGTATGTGAACAACCTAGACAGGCATGCCAACGAGCGGAAATGTGCTGCATTGATCAAACAGAGGTATGGGATACAGTGAAGAGTGCATTGGTACCTTGAATGCCATAGTGAGCATCTGCTATTGCTGCGGAATGGCCAAACTGTGCATGAATGGCAGCTAAATCATGGTCATCGTCGTCCGGAGCACTGTAGTCCATACTAGCAAGGCAGCAAAGCATAGAGCATATGACCTGTCGGTAGTCCCTGAGACCCAAGGGTATGCCAAGATACTTTTCAGTATAATACTGAAGGATGTTTGAGAGTTTCGGACTGCTAAGTACAATGCCATGGTGAACAAAGAGGTACAACAGGTAGGTACAAGCTTGAGAGACGTTCGTCATGAAGCAAGAGATTTTAGCTGCGACAGGGTACAGAACACTGAGGATGAAGATGACAAGGCGAGAGACAGAATGACATGGGATATGGACGATCAGCCGGCCATGGCCTTGAAGGTGTTGAGTCTTCACATATGTTGTTGCGAACGACAAAAGACTGTTGAGAATAAATACATGACGCTCTCCTTTTCCATGGATAGTATGCTGAAGGTGATCACATTCAGTACCTCAAGCCCCCCCTCCCCAGGTCAGGGTGATGGCATAGTACATGGCCAACACAAGCTCATCAAGGTCTGTGATCCACTTCCAAATCTCATCTGCCAGAGAATGAGAAAAGCCCTGGAATGTGTGACCATGGACTTACTTTTGTTAGCTACAAGAATGCCTTGTGATTTGGTAAAGTAGGTACCATCTACCAACATCCTGTCTAGCAGCCTTCGTGAAAAGCTTAACAGGCCTTGGGGATCTTGGGAGACGATTGAGGTTCTCTGAAGGTCTTCTCGAGGATGCTCAATGAGCCAGTTGTTTGAATTGGCCGGGTCTGTTCTAGAATCTATATATGCCATCACATCTGAGAAGTCAACGGACAAGGTGAGCTTATTGATCAAAGCACCCATTTCTTCCATCACAGAATGCAAAGATTTGCACAGACGTTTGACACTCAATGGAAAGCCATCCATAGACAGCACGTTCATTTGTGCGTTCCAGATGAACTGAGGATGTCCAGGCTCACTGTATGCGAGTGAGCTCAAATACACATGCTTCTGTCACAAATAGATAAAAAGACTTGGTTGTCCATCTGTGATGAGATGCTTCACATGCATCTCATACACCCTGCCAAAACATGAGGGGACATATGAGGAAAAGTCCAGGATGCAAGACGCTACCTGTATGTGTCGCCATCGTAAAAGGGGGCCCTGTTCAACACCTCCTGGACAGCACTCGCCCTAAGACACCACTGGATGGAGGAAATGTGGGGAGGGATGGCAGACACCCTTGTAGTATTACTGGCGTCATTCCTGAGATGGTATGCTAGTAAGAATAGGGTGAAGAGATCCTTGCAATCACTCAGGATTGCATTGTGGCTGAGATGCTCCAAGAGGGCCATGATTGTCAGATGAATCTGCTCTGGAATGCTAGTAGCTTTTAAGCCATCCAGCATTGCTTGTAGGGATGATAAATGTGAGAGGTGGGTTTCATGGAATTGTACTGGGAATCCTTCAACTGGGTTCACAATATGGCACAAGAGGAACACAAGGAACAACGCCATCAAGTTGGAATATCACTTTAACGTATCCTTCTCCTGAACAGACTTGAATGGTTGTGAACCGAGCTCTCCTGTGGAGAGGATGGCACAAGCGGTAAGGATGGGAAGGGAATGAATAAGGGGAGATATGGAGGAGTAGTAGCTGTGCACACTTAGAATAAGGCGGTTGTAGGAATCTGAATCAAGGGGGGCTGTCACGGTACTCCAAAGATCACGAATGCGAACGTTGACAAGAAGGCGGTCCCAACCAAGCTGAGCAAACAAGGTACCCTTTGAATGCTCGTTAGACGATGGCTGAAAGACATCAGGTAAAGCATAGAGCTGGAAGGAGGACAGCTGCTCTTCAAGATCGTCCACAAGAGACTCTGTGCAGGTGGGGGTGGTAAAGATAACCTCCACCATCTGTTGCACCATACAGATGTTGGAGAGTTTATGGGCCTTGGCCTTGGAGGATACCCTGTGGACGCCATCATGGTGTTCGGCACAATGCTCATTGAATCTCCTCCGGTCAGAGAAAACAAAGGGGAAGGGACATCCAGATATCTGACATTTCATAGCATCAAATATTTCAAGGCCAGGTATCGGAGGGATTGGTCTGGGAAATATTGGCTTCAGTTGATCGGCTTTCAATTGCAAGAGCATTCTATTAACTTCATCTCTGGGGGGGATGCAGGAGTGAGGTTGCATGGGAGGCTTATGGTTCGAGAGGTAGTGAGGGTGAGTGGAGAGATAATATATGGGCAATCGACAGAAAAGGCAGATCGTCAAATTGAATTTGGGATCAACCTGAATGCCCATAGACAAGAGTGTCTTAGCTATGGCAGAATCTGTGGCAGAAGATGCTGGATCTGGTGGAAGGGGTGCGGCAGACAAATCTGTAGCAGGGCATGGGTTGGCATCAATGGGTATTTCAGGCTCAATGTCCATGTCAAGCAGCACGTGGTGTTCAGTATAAGAGTCACCCTGGCAGATGGGCCTAAGAGGATGCTGACCAATCGCCTGGGGCTCCATAGTGTATGGGGAAGGGGGAGTGGGGGGGAATGCATCGACAGGGTCGGGAGATGGGTCAGGATTAATACATGGGTGTCCATCATCGTGGTTAAGGCTTGGATTTTGGAAACTGAACCCCAAGTTCGTAGATGGGTCATCTTGGGGGATTTGTGCCATAACATCTACACATTGGGTTTAGAAAAGGATAGGAAAAGGGAAGCGAGAGGGTAAGCTACCTGCAAATGTGACACTTTGAACAAATGATGGATGTTGATTCAAAGGTGCAGAATTGAATGATTGTTCACATAGAACAAAATCAGATTGGTCCATTGGGGTGGTTACCAGTAGCTCAATGTCCATGTCCATGTTCAACTGAGGGCCTTCTTTGCAAAAGCGCATGTTGTCCTCTGAGGTCGTCAAATCAGGGAGAGGGGGTTCATCAATGATCAAAGGTTGGCCTTCAACAGAAGCAGTATGGTTGGTGATTCCTGTGACTAGAGAACCACCCAGTTGGTCAGGAAAAGCATTAGGGTCTGTTGGATGATCTGTTCTGTGACAAAGGGAGTATATGTTGTTGTAGCTGAATCTGGCATGGCTTGGATTGCCACAAGGGCAGGGTAGCTTTCCAGAAATGCTGTTGCAGGATATATTCACCAAGCGATCTATGTTGTTTTAGCATAAAGAAGGAGGGAGATGTGCATATATGCAGCTACCTTGGTAATGAACAGCCCGAGTGACTTTATGATAGTTGGATTTGTGTCTGGAAGGACCATGATCTCCATGCCCAACTGGAAAGGGACAGCCAGGAATGTCGCATCTAGATATTCATGCAGTAGAACATGGGCCAAGGGGCTTTACTGCTAAGGCTATGGGGCATACCTCATGGTTTAATGCAGGTTATGATGTGTCTGGGGTATAATACAAGTGGTATTGATGATAAGCACGGCACAGGTGTAAAATGCTGATGAGAAGCAATGTGTAGGCAGGGGATATTATAGTAGGAGCAGGAGAGCTTGGCAGATGGTGCAGAACAAGTGGGTCATGCACATGAGGTGTGAATGAGACTGATGGTGGGTTTATTTATCAGGGCTGGTCACCCGAACTAAGGTGTTACATGACCTGCTATCAAACAAATATGTACTGACATCTGTGACTGAGTACCGAGTAGCGGGTTGCCATCATCTGTGACATTTGTAACTGATAATGTTGAGGTGGTGGTGGGCAAACAACGCATGCATCTGTGACTGACAACGAATGCCAAGGTTGATAATCAATAGATAATCAACCAACAAAACAGCCTAACAAACCTAAACCACATAGCATGGTGGCATAAACGCCAGGAGAGACAAGCTGGTAGCTATAAATCAAGAAACATCTGCATGCCAACTCTTCCAATAGGTGTATGATTCCATCCACTGTCGGATTGGCCCATGGATGCAACAGTAGGATGTTGGATCAACATCAGCAACCAAAGACTTTGGATACATGTGAACATTTTTGTGGGGAAGTTCAAAATGATACTAATACAGGACTTTGCAGGGACAAGAAAGGGTCTTCAGACAACACTCTGGCGGTGTTTTGAGAACAGTAGTCATACAAAATATGAAGGTAAAAAGCTGAAGCCTCCAGAGGTACTCAACCGTGATTACAACATCTCCTTCACCCTATAGCCAACCACATCTTCAACATCCAGAAGGGGCATGCTGAAATAGGGATAAGTGCTGAATATTGGTGCATATAGTCCAGCGGTTACCTGGGAAGCTCTCCAGCCCAATGAAGTAAGTGGTACACAACAATGAGGAGGTGAATGTTGTTAAGCGTCGGTATCATCTGACTGACATTGCTATCCAGCCATGTAACATATGCGCTTCTGTCTTGAAAGTCTGGGAATGTGATGGAGTTTTTGTACAGCAGTGTAAAGATGGAGTCATGAGTGGGGAGGTCTTCCCAGGCAAGAAAGGCCAAGAGAAAGGCACTGGGCCCATATGCACAGTGCCGATGGTAGGTGGGTGTCTTTGATGGCTCAGCACAAATAGGGCAAACAAAGCAACCACTGCTGCTGGAGTCGCTGAGGCACAGGGATGTGCTGACCTCAGAAGAAAAGTGGCAGTATGCAGGGCAGTCTGTGAGCAAGCACCAAGGGCAGCAGGTAAATTCAGCAGCATGGTCGTCATACTCCTCCAAAGGGCACCCTGGTTGGTGTGTCAGAATGACCTTGATGGGGCGCTTGTGACGGAGAAAATAGCAGATGGTGCAGTGAGGGGTCATATGGGACATGCATCCCCAGACGGCGTGCAGAAGATATGGGATGGTGATGGGCATATCCAGGATGCTGTGGGGAAAAGGACAGAGGCGATAAAATGTGTAAGCTTTTGTGTCTAGGAGAGTAGCAGGTAAGGCCTGCACTGCTTCATGTAGAGAGGATGAAGGGGGTTCTGCCATTTAAGACAAGGGGGGGAGAGGGCTGTGCACTAAAATCACTGGTCTTGGCCATGGCTGAGAAGTGGGACAAGAGGGAGAGAGGGGGGATGAGGGTGAGAAGAGGGTGAGGGCCAGCCTCAGCTTTTATAGCCATAAAGGAAGACCTGAGGTTGTGTAGGATTAGATAAGTTGTTGTGCCACAGGTTAGTCACATGAAATGGTGACCAAGAGAGAAAGAATTGTGACAGACATGAGGAATGACGACTAAAGTGTTAGGTGCCATGTGCATCTACATGGTGAGGATGCATCCATAAAGGATGTTGCATCTGCAGGTGATTGGCAAGTTACACCATTGGTGGTCACAACACACTGCTATGGCTATATAAAACAGGTAAATACCCTAATCAGGCCCATAGAGGATGGCTATGATACAAGTAAAGTGGCAATGCTCCTGAGCAGGGTTGAGTGCTTAGAGTGAGTATAATCGCATAGGATGATAAGCATAGATACCTGGTTATATGTGCAGCACAACCTGTCAAATGCAAGATGCTCAGTGGCACAAAATACGCATAAATAACCAATCCGAGATTACTGACATGAGTGACTGACAGCATCACATGGCTAAGAAAAATTAACTGGATTGATATTAATATACCATCATAACTGACATGTTGGGCAGATCAACATCCAGTGTGACAGATGGTCAAGGCACTATACGATAGAGAGGGGAGCTGTAACGCTAACAATGCATGGTTCCCCTCTGAAACCCAAAGCCTAACCAACCATAACCCTAACATTTTATAAGCCTGACAATACAGAACTAACATAACTTTAACCAACCCTAGTTAACAGTTTATAACCCTAACAACACAGAGCTAACTGAACCCTAACCAGCTCTAATGGGGGGTTCCGACAGGTTTGTTGTAACCCATCATTGAAAGAGACAGGGAATGTATGTGATTCATCTTTCTACCAGCACTTCATGTATGTAGGGCATGGTGAGATGAATGAGATGGGCACCATGAAGGCGAATGTATGCAGGGTGAAATCTGAGGATGATGGAATGGCTTGCTTACCTGTAGGTGGGAAAGGGAAATCAGTCACAACCCAATACAGTGGGCTTATAGCCTACCTGGATGATATAGAATGATGTTTGGATGGTTCAGAGGAGGTGTGGATTGTCCAGGAGATAATAGGCCAAAGACACCACATTAGAGACACCTAACCCTGAGGTAGGGGACAAAACAACTCACAGGTCCACCAAAAACACTGTGTACAATGTACCATTGTTGCGTAGGGTTCCTAGAGGTCCTAGGAAGTGGGTCAGATGGTTGGATTGATGGATGGATTGATGGCCTAAACACTAAGCGTCAGAGACACCTAACCCTGAGGTAGGGGACAAAACGACTCACAGCTCCACCAAAAATGCTGCGTATGATGTGCCATTGTTGCATAGGGTTCCTAGAGGTCCTAGGGAGTGGGTCAGATGGTCGGATTGAAGGACGGATCAATAGGAAAAGGGCTGCAAGTGTCAGGAAGGTCCTAGCTGATGTAGGGATAAAGGTGGACTCATAGGATGGGAACCGCTGAACCAATTTGCATCATTCTTGCTGTGTAGGGTATCCTGGTGCTTCCTGGCAACATACAAGCAGTCTTGCATGCTTTTCTGGCTGTGTCATGTTGCCAAAAACCAGTGGAAAGTGAAGGGGGACCAGGGCGGGGTCCAGTTGTGGCATGGGAGAATGGAGCAGTCATGTGACCGCTCAGGCGTCATACAGATAGGCAAATGTATGCCATGGACACTCTGTGTAAGCTGTTTCCATTCATAGCAGTATACACGTAATCAACCTGGGCCTAGCTGGGCCTGGTGCAAGGACTTCAAGGTGGAGAGGACTGCATGGACTGAAGGGTAGAGACACAAAGGTGCTGGGATCCAGCCATAGGAGAGTTATTATTGCCCTGTACTGCACTACCCCATGGTCATAGCAACCACTACCTCCAATGGCCAAGTCCTTCAAAACCTGCTTAAACTGGCTCTCACACTTCAGGACAAACATTTTCACCCTATCTGTATAACGCCTGAGCAGTCACAACTGCTCCATTCTCCCATGCCACAACTGGACTCTGCTCTGGTCTCTCTCCACTTTCCACTGGTTTTTGGCAACAGCACACAGCCAGAACAGCCTGCAAGACTGCTTGTACATTGCCAGAAAGCACCAGGATACCCTACACAGCAAGAATGAAGCAAATTGGTTCAGTGGTTCCCATTCTATGAATCTACCATTATCTCTACATCAGCTAGGACCTTCCTGATGCTTGCAGCCCTTTTCCTATTGATCTGTCCTTCAATCTCACCATCTGACCTACTCCCTAGGACCTTTAGGAACTCTATGCAACAATGGCACATTGTACACAGCGTTTTTGATTGAGCTGTGAGTCATTTTGTCCTCTATCTCAGGGTCAGGTGTCTCTGACACTTAGTGTTTAGGCCATCAATCCATCCTTCAATCTGACCATCTGATCCACTCCCTAGGACCTCTAGGAACCCTATACAACAATGGTGCATTGTATGCAGCGTTTTTGGTTGAGCTGTGAGTTGTTTTGTCCCCTACCCCACTGTTAGGCATCTCTAATGTGGTATCTTTGGCCTATCATCTCTTGGACAATCCACACCTCCTCTAAACCATCCAAACATCATTCTATATCATCCAGGTAGGCTATAAAACCACTGTATTGGGTTGTGACTGATCTCCCTTTCCCACCTACAGGTAAGCAAGCCATTCCATCATCTCTCAGATTTTACCCTGCATACATTCGCCTTCATGGTGCCCATCTCATTCATCTCACCATGCCCTATGTACATGAAGTATTGGTAGAAAGATGGATCACATACATTCCCTCTCTCTTTCAATGATATGTTACAACAAACCTGTCAGAACCCCCCATTAGAGCTGGTTAGGGTTCAGTTAGCTCTGTGTTGTTAGGGTTATAAACTGTTAACTAGGGTTGGTTAAAGTTATGTTAGTTCTGTGTTGTCAGGCTTATTAAGAGCTGTAACCTAACCCTCTTTGTTTTTGGTATGCATGCTGCTCACACCAACTCATAGGCCCTAATAGACCATCTTAATAGATAGAGCCTATCACCTCACAGAGGATGAATGGGGTTATCAGTGCCCACTCTGTCCAACTGCTGCCCTGCCATTGGAGTTGTATGTACATCTTCAATCCCCCTTTTCACTCAAAGTACACACCACATCTACCGGTTTATTCACACTGATATCCAAGCTGACCTTGCATCCAGACATCTGGTGGTGACCAATCCAGTGCTTCATCTGAAACCAAAGACTTATGTGAACCTTACTCCTCCAAAAAATGCAAGCTGATGCCAGAAACCCCAGCCTCTCAATATGATACCATTCTTCAGTTTGTACCACAATCCCAACAGCTATTGCCCATGCTCTCCTTGTCTAGCCCATCCGACCCTACCAAAAGGTGGAACTCCTTTCTTAAGCACCCTCCAAATCCGCCCAGTGGCCCTAGTCTCCCCAAAACCCAACACCATTGCAGCATTCAATTTGTCTGTGTTGAAGAGCCAACCACTCCAACCCCTAACCCTCACCTCCATACACCACCATCATCATTAGCCCTAAACCACCATCAACCCCAGCAACACAACCCTCCTGATGCAGTTGGGTCTCTATGAACCAATTTGAATGCTACCCTTTCATCACAGTGCCCGGTCATCTCCAGCTTTTTGAACTCACACAAGGGAATCTGCATGGCACATGCACCCTTGGTTGACCCCCCCTTCACCCTTACAACTCCCTCAAATCTTGCGATCTCATGTGTTGGATTGGATCCCCCAAATATAACAACTTTCAGTCATCCTTTCAGTCATCAAGCAACTGCAGCAGGTGTGCATCCTGTGGATGCCCCAAGATTGATGGTGTCAATCATCAAGGGTCTTGGGATGGTAGTGCTCACTTATGTAAGGATGAGGATCTTCAAGAATGGGTTCTGTTATGGCTAGCCTGGGTAAGGATAGCAGTAGACTTGGTCATTCAAGAATCAAAGAGTTGTAGGACTTCTACAACGACTTAGGAAGGTGATCTTAGGGGACTTCCACTAAGACAGAGAAATCGTAGGACTTCTACGATGACGAGGGTAAACAAAGAGTGTTGACTCAGAAGTTCAACATCAACTTAGAGAGCAAAGATCAAGGACAATGATGTGGTTATACCAAGTAGGTCTAACTTAAGGATAAAGGTCGACCTACGAGGGTTTAAATACAAGTTGAAAATGAAAAGGTAAACAGATGAAAATAGAACTTCATAGAAGGTAAGAGAATGATTAGTAAAGAAACGCTGACTGATGATGGAATGTCGTAGAAGGTGATGGAAAGTAAGAATTAGGTCAGCGAAGAAAAGGAAAGAAAAATAAGTAGGTAATGGCAGTGTTCAAACGAGATTGCCTGCAGATGACAAACGAGAAGCATAGGTAGTCAAAGAAGAAGGAAAAGAAGTAAACCTGATGACATTTCATAACAGGTTCTAGGGCTGGCTTTTTACACCTGGGAGCTTACCTTGTTACGCAACAAGGTTTTCAAACTCCTTGGAATCCCTGTCAATTCTTTTGGATGGGGGAGGATGGACAGAGTCAGTTTGCAGCATGGTTAGGACACAAGAATGGGAGGGACCTCTCTTGGACAGCTTCCAACCTCTTGGACTTCTTGTTTGTCATAGTCTCCAACATCAACAACTTTTTTGGCAAGTTTTAAAGCATTTAGGTACAAGTAGGCTTTTTTTATGTCTTATCTTTGTAACTCGTAGCCAATGTACCCAATGCGTGATTGACTTTATTGATAATTAAACCAATGTGTACTTACCATCGTGACCAACTTAGCAGCTGTGACTAATACATAAATAGCTATCATTCCTGACACTAAACATTGTAGAACAAGGTGTAATCTGTTTGCTAAACATACCTTGGCTTCATTACCTACACAGCATTGTTAATCTGTGACTGACCCTAAGCTAACTTCTTGTCTGTAATCCTAAGTTTGGCTGGCTCAGCCATTGCTCAACACAATATCCAAACACAAGATACCCTTACTTCCTGTCTCATCCTTGTCTCAAATAGGTGGTGCGTCTGAATACCTCATAGCACCCAACATGCTTTGGAAAATGCCTTTCCTCATTTGGCTGGCTTCAATTTTAACATCACCTGCCAGCTTCTCTAACCCCTGAGGCTAGCTTTGTCTCCTGTTCTCCTGGTTTCACATAGATGACATAGGATAAATGGCTTTCCTAGTCCCAGTGCCCCATCATCACCCCAGAATATTCTTTGCTACCTTGTTCAACCTTGCACAGCTCACCTCTTCAACGCTTCAGCAGATTACACTGCACCACCCTCCTCTACATGGTTCTTTGTCATTCCCAACCAGATCCTCATATGTCTCTCACACAGTATCATCTTGCTCATCGGATTGGCCACTCAGGCTATAACACACACCCTTCCCACTTAAGAAGCTCAAAGAATATAACACTATGTTTTCCACATGCTTCGTGAAGGATCAAACCTATCCACCACTAAGAAAATACAAACAATCAACCTGCTGCCTGTAAGGACAATGGCCTTCTGGATTGAGCAGTTGGGCTGGCTTTTGACACCTGGAGGTTTGTTCTCCTTGAGGCATGCTCTCCTTTGCTCTTTCTAACACAACCCTTCTGAAAGCTGGCCAGAAGGCAGGAAGATGTAATGTTTCTTTTTATTACCTCAACTGGCTTGTATGTGGTTGAGTTTTAAGTTGATACATACACAGGTTGTGACTGACATTCATGCTATATTATGCTACTGGCTTGCATTAACACCATGGGTTTGGGCCTGAATGATGAAATTCAGCATCACCACCAATCAAAATCAGACCACTTAATTTCAGTGTCATATGATGCCATCCAAGCCCTCTCATCATTCATTGCCAATCCATTATACTGAGCACTGAATCTATCCAGGGTTCTGATGCAGCTCACTTTTGTTGGTTATGCCTTTCATTTCAACAATCAGCATCATCAAACCATAATCTGTCATCTGCAACATCGTTGAGAGAGTGAAAATGACTGAGGGAAGCACTGAGGTTGATTAGATGTTGAAATCCAAAAAAATAACACCTTTGGCACTCGCTGCAATTAAATTTCGCTTCTCTTACCTCCCACAATGCTTGGTACATGACTGACATGCCACTAACATCAACACCTGACAGCCTGCCTGCATCACAGCATTGGACTCCTTCTTATGGCACCACTGATCTGCATGATAAGTTGATATGGTATTGAGTTCTGTTTGATCTTGTTTTATTTTACATTCTTGTCACCTTGGTACTTCAACCCCTCACTACTTTGCATCTCACGCAGGAAACTGCCCCAAGACCTTTTCATTCCTCTCAAGACCTCCACCCATACATCCTATGATGCTGTTGCCCTTGGAACCTCCTCACATTTGTTTCTCTGGCTTTGAACACTCTGTGGACGCCGCTCTCCAAAGAGAGATGGAGCATGCCTTGTCTCATCACCACAACCATGAGGGTGGCTCAAATTACCTCCCTTTCCAGAGAAGACAAATGATCCAAGTCTATCCATCAAGCAGGCTTGGTATTTTGCCCACAGGAGAGCAAAGTGGGCTGAGAAGAAGACAAACCAGCCAGGAATTCCTAGGTCTTCTTTGTCTAAGAAGCACTGCAAGCCACAGGACATGCCTGTACATTTCAATGCCAAAAACCTGCAAGTGGCCAAAGGTACTTTTGTTAGCCAGCGGCAAACCTGCAAGCCATCAAAAGAATACATACTGGAGGAGTTGCTCATGGAGGGCTTTAGGGTAATAGATAGATTGGGATGGATGGTAAGACAATTTTATCCATCACGAACCCTCTGTCATCATTCCAATCCTTTCCAGCACCCCTATTGCCATCATTGACAAAGAGGATCGGATCATCTCTATCCTGGCCAGTCACCCACAGGCTGAGGATTGGGATAATGTACAACAGCAAATGAGTGATCTCCTGCAAGACACACCCTCTCATCTACAAGCAGTTTGCTGTGAATGGAGGAGCAAATTTGTTTCCATCTCTACCAGAGTTTCCTATGAAGGAGGGCAAACAGTGTATGTTTCTCAAAAACAAACGTGGATATTCCTCGCATACATAGGCACCTGGAAATCTAGCCCATGGTGCATCCGAAAAACCTATGGTCAAGAAACTCATCACTCATAAGAATTCAAGCTGCTGGATTCATGTGTAGTAGGTACCACTGCTGTATCTCCTGCCCATCTCTCACCTTCACCCCAGACACATTTGTCTTCTATGCGCCAAAGCTTTATAAGGAATATGCTGACCATCTCAACCCCTTGTTCCAAACATACCCCCATTTCATCAAGCTGTTCCACAACAGCATCTTCCCCACCTACACATTTAACTGCAGCCCCCATGTTGTCACTCTGGAGCACATTGACAGCACCAATGTTCCATTTGGACTTTGCGCCATCTTTGCATGTGGCTCGTATAACCCCAAAACAGGAGGCCACCTGATTCCCCTCGATCTAGGCCTTGTGGTCGAATTCCCCCCAGGGTCCACAATCCTTGTGCCTTCTGGCACACTGTGTCACGGAAACATCACTATTTGGGGCAACAAAACAAGGCAGTCATTTACACAGTACTGCCCTGACAGTCTTTTTCATTGGGTGGCTTATGGATTCAAACAGGTAAAGATGTCGTCTGATGCAGAGAGAACATTTTTTGAACAGAGCCATGAGGGGCGCTGCAAGCACGCAGTCAGTGTGTTTTCCAAGCTAGATGGGTTAGAGAGTGACAGACAGTCTGTATTTAACCTTTGATAACATACATAGAGTCATGCATAGCATATGGTCTGAGTTAGGCATGACTGGTGGCTCGAGCATTCATGCTTGACATAGGTGACTGAATTGTGTGACTGACATTTTTGCAGACAAAATGCAAGTCTTCCTCTTGCTAATCCTGCTTGATGCTGACCATGACTGGAATGCAGCAGACTCGGGGGCCACTTCTCATATGATCCCACATCGTCACTGGCTGCACAATTACAGTCCCAAACACATCCTTGGCAATCAAGCTTGCAGACAACACTGTGGTCTATTCTGCTGGAGTGGGGTCTGTGGTGTTCCACCCAGTCATAGATGGAAAAAGGTGTCAAGCAGTCGAGTTTACAAATGTCCTGCACATCCCTGACCTTTGGTGCAGCATCCTAGAAGTCTTCACAGATTGTTAGCATAAGCCTCAAAGATGACCCATTTTAAGGGCTTCCGATTACTAGCTGCAGTACAATAGTTGTGGTGACCACAGGTTTTGCACCACCATTCTTGCCACTGTGTCCCACTAGTCCATCCCAGTAAGCAAGGCCAGGATCATAGCTGCTGCTGTTGGAAATGAAAGGTAGAAGAAATCAGACCAAAAGAAAGGCCAGAGAGGTGGTGCAATGAGGGGCAGAAAAATGAGTCCCAGTTTTTGCCCAGTTGAACATATGCTTTTTGCTACCGCTTTTGTGGGGACACTTAAGTTGGTGAAGATCCATATTAGAATCCAACAGTTGCTTGTATGATACAACTGTGCACTCTCAAGAGAAGTATAACTTAGGACAATATTGTTCTGTCACAATCAAGAAACTGGGCCAAGGTAGTCATGGCAAGATCATCTATTATGGGTCAAAATTGCCAGTGCATTATCAGATAGTCCAAGGCATATTTCTTCAAGGAGTCATAAAAGATATGCAGTCCTGTGCAGATCAGGGCTCTGATAATGTCCTTGAAGCTGTGGACCAACTGGAATCATAGTGAATTTCTTTGCCACAGTCTTAATTCAGACAGATAGGACATACTTCAAGTTCACTAAATGGACCTGTAGAGCTAACATGTGAGCCTGAACATATGTCATGCTCAACATATTCAATCCCTGTACATTAGAGAGGATCTTCTTTCAACAGCATGGAAGCTGAGCAGATTGTGGATGGTGTGTGACCCAACAGGTTTGATTGTATGTACTCTAATATGAGTGCTTGAGCATCAAGTACATAGCAATACTATGGTGAATACTGTTGTTCTCATGGTTATTGGACCCTGTGAAGCACCAGTTAGGGTTAGGCTACCTTAACTCTTCAAAGATGATGAATGGCTTCCTTTGAGAGCTTGCTGGTAGTACCATCAAGCAAAGCTCCTCGGATGAGAGGGGTGAATTGTTGTGTGCCTTCTGAGTGCGCACTGTGAGCATGTGCCACATTGTGGCACATAGTATTTTTGTTTATTATTGTTATTGCTTCGTCCTATAGAGCCTGCGAGTCC
>JBBPQP010000131.1:0-45815 GCA_038092555.1 Boletus subgraveolens
GTTTGTGTACGGACGCAAGGGTGTCGAGTGCGACGGGATCAGACGGTTGGATGAGACAGCTCTCGAAGAGCAGTTTGTCAGCTAAGAGGAGGTCCTTGGCGTGCGTGTCGATAAACTGGGTCGAGTTGGTCCAATCAGATCTGGGCGGCCGCGCGGAAGGGAGGACGAATACTAGAGATGTATGATGGTACGTCGGGGAGTGTCTTGGTGGAGGCTTTGAGTGGAAGAACTTGGGAAATGACATCCATCCGTGACCCGAAGGATCTAAGACGTGAGATGGAGTTCTGGGAGTTGCGAGTGCCACCTGATAAAGGGTCGGCACATTTTCTTTGCGTAGAGACCACTGTCACAAGCGATCGACTGCATAGCACAAGCCGGTCTGAATATCCCAGGATCCCACGAAAAATCAGATTACTGTAAGTAATTCCTGGACCCTACTGGGGACAGGTCTATCTGGACAGTTTTGTTGCTCAAAAATTTGACCAGGCTGCCAACAATACACTACGGGCCGCTGCCACAGTTGAGAAATGAATCATCACAATACAAAACAATGATGCATCTGCTCCACTCAGATTTGAGGGGATGATCTAGACTGATCATTTTAACCCCTTATTGTCCCCTTTCCTTTCACCCCCACAGCTTTCTCCCTTGGTGCTTCCCTTTTTCTTTATGTTTATACCCATCTCTTTCTTCTCCTTCATGCTAAGCTCCTTGTTACAATGACTTTTCAAGGTAAGTTCCTGATTATTTCGTTGTTTTTTGTGCTGACTTTATGTATAGGCAGTGACTATGCTGATGTGTGTTGCACTGTTGTCTTAGATACACAACCCACAGGCGCTTTTGGCCCAACAGTGTTGTTCTCAGCCATTCAGCATGACCTTGATTTTATTGGCCTCCCTATGGAGTGTATCAATCCAAGGAGCATTTTTCCCCAAGGGGTTCTGCTTCCAATCCATTGTGACTTGCTGTTGCAGTTGGTGGAACAATTCCCATTTTTCACTCATTGTGATCTTGCTACACTTGCCACTGAACATGGTGTGTATGTTCAAAGTAGGGCAACTGTGGATGCAGTTCATAATCTTCTCAGGCACCATTCTTGTGGGCTGGAATGTGCTGAGTCACAGAGAAAGAAGAAAAGCTGAAGAAAGAATATGATATGTTGATGAGACGACTTATGTGGGAGTAACAGAAAATGTACCAACTGAATTTTCCAAAGGTTTGCCACAAATCTGAGGTGGGAGGGGTCCAGGGTTGCCCGAAGGGCCTTTGGAATCGGTACCACACCTTGCCACGAAGATGGATGTCACGTGCGGCAAGACCCAACATGGCATTGGTCTATGCAGAACTATGCTCAGGACCTGCAATCATCTGTATCCCATCCACCACGGCCACGTCAAGGGATTTGTCAAAGCTGGGCACCTCCACTGTTGAGCTTACGAGCTTACGAGCGGCACGTTGTCCGCGACGATCCGAAACTCTTCTCCCGTGCAAAGGGTTTCGCTGTCTTGCGTACTTGGCATGACTATCTTCCCGAACCTTGTTTTGTTGGAGGTCGTGTCGGGCTCCGAGCCAAGTTCAGGCTCCATACGGAGGGGAAGATTGATTCCATATTTAATTGCTTTTATATATTGTGTGTGAAGAGATGTAATGGGCCAGTAAAAACCCGAGCTCAAGGACGCCAGCCTGTGCAATGCTATATTGCACGTGGGTGGATGATGGGCGGAGCAAGTGGGGGAGAGGTGGCGACAGGAGACGTGCTGGAGCACGGACAACTCAGCTCGCGTGCAAACGCGAATGTGGACGCGAAAACACGTGCCAATAAGTTAGATAGATAGGAGAAGAGGGAATCGAAGCCAAACGAAGCCAAACGAAGCACACCTAACGTCGTAGTGGCATAGGCTTGACCAATTGATGGCGTGTCAAGCAAGGGATTCTTGAACCCTGCGCACCTTTTTTTGATTCATCTCAGTCGATATGGCCGGTCAAAGTGCCATGTTAATGTTACAGCATAGAAATTTCCAATTAGGAGGCAACCCAACCATTATTACCTGAGAACCCAGATCCGAATGAGATGGCATGCGCCTCCGTATGTGTTTCAGGTTCAACTTGAAGCCAGACGTTCATCATCATCTGACCCAACCTTAGTCGAAGCTTGCGTCCAACGCTTCGGTACGTGCCACTTCTCGGCGGACGCGATGACTCTAGCTGGTCCGAGTGGCCACAGTTGAACCTCGAGTCAGAGAGGAACATTCCAAAGGTATTCAGTGGCATTTGTGGATCCGATTAGCGGAAGAAAGGCGGCTGACCGGAGATTTTATGGAGTGGGAAGCGAAAAAATGAAAGAGCGTGATCATAGCCATCAACGAGATGAAAACACAACGTTTGTTGTGACAGCATCACGAGTGCCATAGGCTCTATGAGGATTTCACGCCCAGTTCTTGCCAAAGGATTATAAGGCATTACACGGCCAGTGCAAGCCTGTGAGCCGGGGTATGCTACGTTGCTAATTGGGGTTCCTCGAGCGCCAATTTTGGTGCTCCACGTCCAACGACGCGCACCATAATTGGGCACTTACATAAGCACACATGGTATATATCGATGTACCCGACATCCGCAATAGCTGAGATGAGGTGGAGGCGACATCATCAAATCATGAATGCATGACTGTTCGGCACCTGCTGAGCATCATATTCTTCTTCTTCTTACGTCCTTTGCGTTAAATAAGTAGAGATCAACATGGGCTGCACAGTGCACGCTCCGCCGAAATTCCTCCGTCATGCTCTTTTCCTTCCTCTCTCTCGTCGGGCTCGCCCTTGCCTGTGCCGACAACGAACTCCACGCCCGCAGTAGCCATGGCCATGGCCACATCCACGAAAAGCGCGAGTACCCGCAGCTTCCACTTACGCCGCCATATCGTCCTCTCGTGTGGGGTGATTTCAATGTGATCCACACCACAGACACACACGGATGGCTCCTCGGCCACCAGAAGTCCAGCTGGCCAGAGCCAAACTACAGGCAGGTTTCCCTCTTGCATGCGACGCGTGCACCCGTTGGGCGACCATGCCGAGGCTGATGACTTTCGCAGTGGCGATCTTGGTGACTTTGCAAGCTTTGTCGCGCATATGAAACAGATCGCCGTCGTCAGTTCCCTACCCTACTACTGATCATTCCAGAGCCTCCCTGCTAACATGCAGAGTAGGAAAAGGATGTCGACATTCTTCTCGTCGATTCTGGAGATCTGCATGACGGTAATCGTCCGGAATTTCTCACTGGCTCAACATTTACCCTACCTGTCGCAGGCACTGGCCTTTCGGATGGTTATCCTCCCGGCAGCGTGGACGCTCACGAGGTAAGCCCTATTTTTGTGGGTTTAGGTACCCACGCTGATTACATGCGCGACAACAGTCGAACAAGTTCATTGAGCGCCTCCCATATGATGTGATGGCTATTGGAAAGTGGGTCCAACATGGCTTCCTCCGTGGTGACAATTGTCCGATGGTTGTCTCCCAATAGCCACGAATTATATGTCTATGCTGACACGTATGACATGTGCGTCACCAAAACACGCAGCCTCTGCCACACTGACCATGTTTTTTATTTTATTTTAATCTTTGTGTCGCCAATCCCGACTGGCTGGCACATATATCTCATCGTCTCTGCATGTATGGACCAATCATGGTATCCACTCCGATCGCACCATTCCAACCTGTGGTTATCCTCTTCGACATTTCGACGACGTACATTCGGGTGATACGTTGTCAACCTTCGATGGTAAATCCAATGACTTCATTTACTGCGCTGAACTCGATAGGTACACCAATTTCGTTCCTCACATGAAGGGTCGCTACTTGTCTTCCAATGTTAATATCACGGTTTTCAATTCCGATGGCGAGGTTGTGAGTGTGCCGGTTGGTAGTAAGTAATTCTTTCCTCTGTTCAGTCTCAGGACGTGTTGTCCTTTAGATCGTGAATCACTTTTCTGACTAACGCTTCCGTACAACTCGGGTGACAGATCGCTATACGAAGTTCACGACCAGGAAGTGCGTATGTTTCCCTTACCTTTCCTCGAATGCCGTCTTGCAGTTGATTTTACGACCCACTTTCTCTTGATATTCCATCGTCACGACAGTCTTGTTCTTGTTGCACAACTAATACATCGTGTACAGAGGTCGCAGGGTGACATCTCTTGGTGTTATTTTCGACTTCAAAGGCAATTCCCACAACACCACTGTTCAAACTGTGGCCAACATGGTGAAGGAGCAATGGGTAGGTGCATAATCTGTATTTGTAATGATGTCTTTAATGTTCGGATCATTCGAGTTTGCGGATGCTGTCGCAGAGGAACCAGATGTATTCGTTCTGGTTGGGTGTGTCCTATAATCTTCATAGCGATCTTCTCTGACATGCATTACTAGCCACATGCCAGTATCGCATGACAACTGTGAGCTTCGATCCAATTAAACTTAGAACCAACGTCAATGAGGATCCGATTTTTAGGGCCTGTTGTCTTTGATGCTATCCGGGCCGTGCATTTCTACACGCCTATTTTGATCTTCGGAGGTCCGCGTTGCCACTTTGGCGCAGGAAATCTACTTGGTGTCTAACTGTCGTGTATATGCAGGACACACTCACATTCGTGACTGTCAACAGTATGATGGAAGGTCAATGGCCATGGAGAGTGGTCGATACATGGAAACGATCGGTACGTTAGTTGTCTCCAGTGGAGGTTAGCTCAAACTTATTATTTCCGCAGGCTGGATGAGTGCGTGCCTCCGTTTGACTCGGTGATGAGCGACACTGAGGTTTAATAGGCGCGGACCTGCACGCTGCCAAGGGAAATACCAATAACATAACATTCGCTCGGAGGTATCTCGATCAAAATAGGGTTACCTATGAGGTATGTTGTCAAACCATATTGCATCCTCGAACACCATGGGACAGGATGGCTTGTAGTACCACACCACCAAGGCGAACTCCACTTTTGACACCCTTCATGGGCGTTCTATCACCTATGGCTTGCAAGAACTTGCTATCGAATTCGATCTGGGTTACTTGTATGGCACTGCTCCCCAAGATTATACCATGAATCAGTATGTCTTGACTCGGCGTTGAAGCATTGCACTGATTACATTAATGGTATTCCCCATAGGAACCCATACCCGTCCAGTGGAAATGTATTGACATTATTCATCGCAGAGGCCGCACCAGTCGCCTTCGCCATCAACAACACACGTGCTGGGATTCCCAACATCATCATCACCGACTCGGGCGAACTGCGATTCGACGTCTTCAAGGGGCCTTTTACCAAAAACGACCAGTTCACCTCTGTGCCGTACACCGATTCGTTCCTTTACATCCCAAACGTGACGGCCAGTGTCGCCAACCAGGTTTTGCCTGCTTTGAACCACGGAAGCTCCTCTAAGCGCTCCATTCTGGAAAGTGAACTGTGGGGCCGCGGACACGTCGAGAGTCGTTATCACAACTGGTTGGAAGACATGGGCAAACGCCAAGCAGGGCAGACGACGTTCACGACCGACATGACGCCTGGATATGTCACCACGGACGTAAGTCCCATTGTTCTCCATCCATGCGTGTTTCGCGCCTCGTGATCGTCGAACTCCAACCCTTTTCTTCAACAGGGATGCCCCGGCTCTGGCGACGATACGCTCCATGTCCCGCTGCCCTACTACTCGGTTCCGAGCTACATCGGCTCCAACCCTCCCAACGTGGCGAGCGATACCCTTATTGATCTGGTCTTTGTTGACTTTATCGAAAAGGAGGTGTTGAGCATCTTGAATGGGATTCAGAAAACGACCAACTACACGTCGGCGGACGTATCCCCGTACACGCCCACGTTGGCTAACGCGGTGCTGGGTCTGTATGCCCAAGCCATGTGGAATTAGAGATCAGATCGTGCCGTTCGATTATATTACATCTGGGAATAGCCGCGATTGATACGTTGGATTCATCTCTGGAGCGACGTGGGTGATGAATGAAGGATACAATCTAGATGCATCGGTTAGCGATATACTCAGTACTGGGGTCGAGTTGTTGAGTGCGCGACCACGTCTTGTCCAGCCTTGCCTAGTGGTTGCCCAGCGGTGGGCGGTCACGGGAAGTACTTTCCGATTGATAACATAGTTTGGGATGTGCGTGACCGTATCTACAAAACAAAGGACGTCGGGTTCACTTTTCACAGAACAACTTACAAGCGTTTGTCAATTATATTACAAGGGACTTCGATTGGGAATGACCATAGGGGGCCAATGGCTCTTATATCTTTAATCCCGGTCATGTTAAACAGTTATATACGCCGAGTTGTAGCAGGCTTTGCGCCAGTAGTTCGCCGTCATCCATGCGGGATTGGCGTTGAAGATGGGGCCAATGATTGTGCGATGGTGCACCAAGTTCATGGACTTGGAGGGTCCTAAGCTTTTCAATACAATCGACTCCCTTATAACATATAGTACCCCCCCGGGATAGACCCAAGGGTATGTGTTATGATGAGGGAGTATGCAGTAAATGTTATGGGGGATGCCGTTGTTCGGACTCCGCCAGTATGCATTACAGGCCTTCGGCATTCGCAGTGGGGCAGCATGCGCAGCAAGGTACGTACCTCGTTGCACACTTCAGCATTTGTTTCTTGCTCTGAATAATGATGGGCTGTTGTTTAAGCGTTAGAAAGCGAAGGCCACAATTAGAATCAATGACCTCTAGTGCTCAGACTGTGGGTTTCCCTACTTCGTTTCTAATTCACCCACCCACCCACCCTACAGCAAAATGTACAAGGGTTCTCTGAAGCACACCCCAGACGTGAGGAGGAGACGCAAGGAAACGAGGAAGGATTTGAGCCCGAGGACCAGCCACACGATGAGCCCTCTTCCTCTGGCTCTGCAATGCACGCAGATGAGAACGACTCAGAAGTAGTTATTACATGTGCGAAATTTATTTCTCTGCGACACAGTTTGCAAAGGTTGCTGATGCTAAGGTAGGTATCCGGGCAAGAAATGTCGCTCTTGGCCTTGGGCGGATCCCCGCTGGCTTTTATACTGTGGTGAAACACAGTGGCCTTGAATGGAGAACCGAAAATAAGCGTTTGTCATCGAATAACGATGTCGTCGAATGGAGTGGGCCGATCCCAATGTGAGACTCCTAATCTTCCACCCGTGTTCGTCCTAACAGAGGTTGCAGTCCGTCTAATCTGTCCGTCACCGTTTGTCTTGGGATCTATGCATCCTTCAAATTCCAACCCATGTTGGGTGATGGAGAGCAGCTGCGAAAGTTGACAGTCACTGTGGAACAATTACTGAATTGTAGTGCAACAGACTCTTGTGAGTAGGATGGGGTATTGCATATAGGTCGGTTCGCTCACATCGCTACAGTGTCCACCTTCTTCCCCAACGACGATGACGTTGTATCCCCCTGTTCGTCCCTCTCGGTTACTGTGGCGCGGCAGAAGCGCAAGAGCAGCGACTCAGCAGTGTCGATGGTCCTTGAACCTTACTTCGTAAGTAGTCAATTGGTATCAACACCATCCTGGTTAATCAATGTATATGTTTACAGTCAACCACAGAATCTCGAGGCCAGCTAGAAAATGCGACAGACCAAGGCCACAGTGATCTTTCGCGTTACAGAAAGCACAGGGATAAACGGGATCTCGAGAGTTCGATTCTACAATTTGAGCGTGCGCTGAATATTTGTCCGCTGGACCATCCTCATCGTGCGGCTGCCCAGTCAAATATGGCGATGGCAAAATTCATCCACTATCAGCTTGACAACACTCACCTTTCTCTCGACATCCCGTTCTCCTTGTATCGCAATGCACTTTCCGCCCGTCCTGTTGGTCACCCTGACCGACCCTCCACGTTAACCCATCTCGCCGCTGTGCACTTCGCGCGATTTGAGAAGTCGCAGAACGAAGTCGACGCAACACAGGCCAAGGCATTGCTACATGAGGTGATGGACATCAGCTCTGCAGAGAGTTATGAGCACCGAGCTGCAATTTCCGTGCTCCAGCTGCGCGCAGCACCCAAGATGGGCCCAGCTCAAGCCGGTGATCAATCATCTATGGAGCGGAATTCCACTTCAATTTCAACAAGCGAGGGCGTCCAGTTTTTGCACCGCTTTGGACGGTTCGGTAATTTCGCCGACACTCAACAGGCAACCGCAGTTTTTGAGGCAATAATCTGGTCTACTTCATTCTGGGATTGCGAGTACTTTGCAGGGATAACGAATCTTGATGCGGCATCACTGTATCGACTCCGTGACGTCGGGGAGCTGATTTACCTCAAGAAAGCAACTTCGAGCTACAGGGATATCGTTGACTCCACCCCTGATAGTCACCCCAACAAACCTGGCTATCTGAATAGCCTCGGGAATGCCTTTAAAACTTGTTTCGAGCGCCTCGGGGAGCTGGATGACCTGGAGCAAGCAATTTCTCGGCACAAGGATGCTGTTGACCTCACTCCAGATGGTCACCCCAACAAACCTGGCTATCTGAACAATCTTGGCCTATCCTTCAAAACCCGTTTTCAGCGTCTCAGGCAGCCGAGTGACCTCGAGCAAGCAACTTTGAGGCATAGGGATGCTGTTAACATCACCCTTGATAGTCACCCCGACAAATCCCTCTATCTGAGCAATCTTGGCGATACCATGACAACTCGTTTCGAGTGCTTCGGGGAGCTAAGTGACCTCGGGCAGGGAATTTCAAGGCATGGAGACAGCGTTTACCTCACCCCTGATGGTCACCCTAATAAACCCCGCTATCTGAATAACCTCGGCAACTCCTTCAAAACCCGTTTCAAGGGCCTTGGGAAGCTGGATGACCTTGAGCAAGCAATTTCGAGGCACAAGAATGCTGTTGACCTCACCCCTGATGGTCACCTCAACAAACCTAATTATCTGAACAATCTCGGCAACTCCTTCAGATCTCGTTTTGATCGCCTCGGGGAGCTGAGTGACCTCGAGCAAGCAATTTCGAGGCACAGGGATGCTGTCAACCTCGCCTTCGATAGACACCCCAACAAACCTGGCTATCTGACCAACTTTGGCAACTCTCTTCTCACCCATTTCCAGTACCTCGGGGAGCTATGTGACCTCGACCAAGCCACCGCAATGCAAAGAGACGCTGTTAACCTCATCCATGGTGGTCACCCTGACAGACCTGCCCACTTGAGCAACCTTGGTAACTCCCTCCTCACTCGTTTCACGTACCTCGGGGAGCTGGATGATCTCGAGCAAGGGATTTCGAGGCACAGGGATGCTGTTGATCTTACCCCCCATGGTCACCTGGCCAGACCCTCCCATTTGGGCAACCTCGGCAACTCCCTCCTCACTCGCTTTCAGCGCGTTGGGGAGCGGAGTGACCTCAAGCAAGCAATTTCTAGGCACAGTGACACTGTTGACCTCACCCCTTATGGTCACCCTGACAAACCTCACTACCTGCACAACCTTGCCAAAGCACTCTTGGTTCGTTTCCAGTGCCTCGGCAAACTCAGTGACCTCGAGCAAGCAATTTCAAGGCAGGCGGATGCTGTTAACCTGACTCCTAATAATCACCCTGAGGGAGCTTCCCATTTGAGCACCCTCGGCACTGCCCTCGTTGCTCGTTTCCACTCCCTTGGGGACATGGGTGACCTCGAGCAAGCAATTGCGAAGCACAGGGATGCTGTTAACCTCACCCATGGTACTCATCCTGATCGACCTACTTATTTGAGCAACCTTGGCAACTCCCTTAGCACTCGTTTCGATCACCTTGGGGAGCTTAGCGACATTGAGCAAGCGATTTCATGGCACAGGGATGCTGTTAACCTCACCCCTGATGGTCACCCTGAGAGACCCACCCGTTTGAGCAATCTCGCCATCACCCTCCGTTGTCGTTTCCTGCGCCTCAAGGAGCTTAGTGACCTCGAGCAAGCAGTTGCAAGGCACACGGATGCTGTTGACCTCACTCCAGACGGTCACCCCGATAAACCTGGCTGTCTGAACAACCTCGGCCTCATGTTCATCACTCGTTTCGAGCACCTCGGTCAGCTTGGTGACCTCGAACAAGCAATTTCGAGATTTGGGAATGCTGTTGACCTTACCCCTAATGGTTATTCTGACAGACCCAACTATTTGGACAACCTTGGCACTGCCATCCTTACTCGTTTCGAGCGCCTTGGGAAGCTGAGCGACGTCGAGCAAGCAATTTCGAGGCACAGGGATGCTGTTGACCTCATCCTAGATGGCCACCCCAACAAACCTCGCCATCTGAGCAACCTTGCCAATGACTTCAGAGCTCGTTTCCAGCACCTTCGGGAGCCGAGTGACCTCGAGCAAGCGATGTCCATATATTCGGATGTTGCTTGTGCCTCCACAGGTCCTATTATCCCTCGATTTCATGCGTCCCAGCAATGGGTTTTATGCGCTCGTGTTTTAGGCCATCACTCTCTCCTTCATCCATACTCTGTTGCCATTGGTCTCCTCCCTCAGCTTGCATGGATCGGCTTCTCCCTTACACGCCGCTACCGTGAACTCATTCGAGGTGCTGGTCTGGTGCGGGATGCAGCCGCAGCAGCTCTTGACTCCGGACTCCCGAAAACTGCTGTGGAGTGGCTCGAGCAAGGACGTTCGATCGTTTGGGGTGAACTGTTTCAGCTTCGCAGCTCGTATGACGAGTTGTCGTCTGTCCATCCGGATCATGCCCATAGACTTCGGCAATTGTCAGCCGCATTAGAGCATGCTAACACCACCTGCGAAAAATCCTTGTCCTCACTATTGGGGCAGAGCCAAGGTGGACAGAGTAGCACGACAGAGTCTTTGGACCAACAGGCTGACAGACACCGCTCGCTTGCAATCGAGCGAGGTAAACTGCTACAGGAGATCCGGGGGTTCCCTGGCTTCGAGCGATTCCTCCTCCACAAAGAGTTTTCTCAGCTCCGTGCTTCAGCACATTCTGGACCGGTAGTCATACTCAACGCTGCAGAGAGCCGCTGTGATGCGTTGATTGTCCTAGCCGATGTGGAGGATGTAATTCATGTCCCGCTTCCCAATTTCACCCTCGAGCGATCAGAGGGTCTGCAGAACGCACTGAAGAGTTTGCTTGGTCATGCTAGGGAGGGGGACCGTGCCCAACGGAGGGGCGTGGACTGGGCGTCTGTCTTATCCGTGTTGTGGGGTGGAGTCGTCAAACCGGTCTTGGACGCCCTGCATTTCTCGGTACGTGGTATCCTCAGGTCAATAGTATTCATTGCTAATTCGCTCATCTGTGTCTCTGAACAGAATCCTGGGGACCTATCGCGCATTTTTTGGTGTCCAACTGGACCTTTCACCTTTCTTCCTATCCATGCAGCTGGACTTTATGGAACCCGGTCTTCGGAACCCGGACACAAACTATCCGATTTCGTCATCTCCTCATACATCCCTACTCTCAGCATTCTTGTGTCCTCATCCAAACCTGATGCCACACGTAGTGGCAACCTCTGCCTGCTTACTGTCCCTCAGCCACCCTCAGACGGCCAATCCCCACTTCCTGGTGTGGACACCGAGTTAGAATACATCAAAGCTACCGTTTGGCAGGGGTCTCCATTGGCACGAACCACCCTCATGGTGTCATCTGTCTGAACGGTTGAGGAGGTACTTACCCTGATGAAGGAATCGGACTGGGTTCATTTTGCGTGTCACGGAATCCAGGATGCAGTGAACCCGACCGACAGTGGACTTTGTCTCGCCAATCAGCGCCGCTTGAAACTGACTGACATCGTTGCATTGTCACGTCCTTGTGGTGGGCTTGCCTTTCTCTCCGCATGTCAGACGGCGATGGGTGATGAAGATCTTTCCGATGAGGCCATCCATATCACTGCAGGAATGTTGTTTGCGGGTTACGGGGGAGTGGTTGGTACGATGTGGTCAATCAGCGATAGGGTTGCACCGCTCGTAGCAAAGGACGTATACGAACAACTCTTTCGGAATGGCGTGAGGCCGGATTATCGGGAGGCTGCACGAGCGTTGCACAATGCTGTTGGACATCTTCAAGACAGTGGAGCGTCATTCGACGAGTGGCTTCCGTTCATTCATGTAGGTCTCTGATGTTCGGGGTGTGATGTATGGTCCATATATGAATGTCTTTTACTATATCGCATATCTCGTCATTGAAACGGATATACAAATCCGAGCGATGCACAAATGTCAGTGAGAGGGTCAGCCCGACAGCACTAATGAATAAACAAGTTTACTCTATCATGAACCTCGTTACGATCCAGTCAGTGTCACCGCGGCGCGCCAATCCAGTCACTACCCCCGGCACGGAAGCCAGCCGTGGCCAACGGCGGGAAAAACTGAGACGAGCGGACAAACAGAACTGGACCACGCTCTATACGGGAGACTACGACGTACGGGTACAAGAGAGACTAACTATCTCTTAGTACGACGTGCGGTGGGAATATATACTGTGTACCTGACTGGTATGCCAATGGGCTTACACGGCGCCACCCAATCTCTTCCTCCCGCTCACACCTCCCGCTCACACCTCCCGTCGATGCGACCAATCCAACCCGTCCACAACCGGTCAGAAGAGCGACCTTGGACCACCCATGTGACGACACCTGGTGGGGACACCACTTCAACACACATTGCACACGGACTTCGAGCTCGTATGCCTTTTCCGCTTCGTAAAACGCCAACGCATTGCAACAGGACAACCAGAGTTATAGCTTGAACACCTTGTACGGCCCACCGGTCGCTTCAACGCATCCTTGGCAAGGACGCATTGAAACGCCCGGTGGGGCCGCACACACGCCTCATTGCCTGATCTGGTATCATCCCCTCCATGTTGTCCAACACATTCATGAATGGGGCGACGGCAACCGCGTCGAGCTCGATATGGATCGTGAGAGGCGACATTTGTGGGAGGGTGCCGAGCGCGACGGGAGCGGACCATTAGATGGGACGATTCTGGAACAGGCGTTTGTTAGATAAGACGAGATCCTTGCACGTCGATGGGGGCTGTGAGTGGAAGAACTTGGGAAACGTCTTCCATACAATGACTTGGAGTATCGAAGCCGACAAAGGGTGGGCATGTCCTCCTTGTGTAGAGTAATGTCGAAACTTGCAGGCAGGCCATGCGGTCTGCTTTGTTTGGGTCCTAGGACATGGACGATGGATTCCTCTCCTGGCTTTGAAGCATTTCGAACACGAGGCGTTTGACCTTTCTGTGAAATCATAATTGTGATGCATGAGTGAATTGGGGTGTTGGGGACGTGAAAGTCTAAGGCAAACATGAATTGGGCCAACCGCGCCACTGGCAACGATAACGTTGTGATTCGTGACTGGGTAATTGAAAGCGCAGCAGGCTCGGGTCGAATCCCGGATTCCAAGTACTAGCCGCACAGCGCAAGCTGGTTTTCTCCTCGATTGTCGCCTTGACTTCGAATATCCTATCCCGCGAGAATGCGACAAGACAGCCACCGTCCTTTCGAATCTGGGACAGGGACGAAGCACCATCCAGATTCCAAATAAGATTATTGAATATCCAAAGGCGAGTCGTTCATACCGATCAGCAATTTTGAGCTCGTCACTGATGTCTCGGATGATTGGCACCACTGTCTCCTCGCCAGATTGAGGATAGCTCTCACGTACGGCCCGATAACCCGACACGGCGTCCGTCCATACAAAACCACGGCTCAGGATCTGCGATATCTGTATTTTTTTCGTCTACCACGGCCACGTCAAGGGATTCATCAGAGCCAGCCACGACCGTCGAATTCATGAGCGGCGCGTTGTCCGCGACCATCTGAAACTCTTCTCCGATGCGGAGGCTACACCGCCGTGCGTACTGCTTGGCATGGCCATCTTTTCAAACGGTGGGTCGAGAACTTGTTTCGTTGGCGACGTCCCGTAGAGCGTCCTGTTGGGCTCTGAGCCAGGTTCAAGCTCCATTCTGGGGGGAACGATCTATCAATACCGCATTTACCGCCTCCGCGGTGAATGTGACACTATCACACTACTTACTAGAATATCCTACCAAGCATGCTTCAAGGTCTGAAGCCGCATCGCTATTCAGGAATGATTCGATCGCCCAAGTATCGCTGGTGTCTTGTTGTGGTCATTTCACGCCAATGTCATGGTGCATGGCACACACGAGCTTGATGGTCAGTAAATTCGTCATCACCAGTAAGCTTTCAATTAGGCGAAAACGTTGTATTTTGCTCTAGGCAATGCCTATACTCGAATTCCGTGACGACAGCATTCATTGTCCCAGTCGCCGCAGAGGCAGGCATGGACTTAAATGCACCCAGGCATATCCGTCGTTGCATAATTCGGTGTCTCTGTTTCCCGCTCCAAACAACGGGAGGCAACTATTCAGACACCACATAGCGACAATCACGATTAGAAACAAATGAGCCCTGCCCTGGCAATAACCTTTTAGTTCACTAACCGACCGATCCTCCTAAGCGGAGTTTGAAAATATAACCAAACACGGGCCGCGCGGACCTTCAATGGGACTCACTTGTATGGTAGGTCCGCTCCCCCCGCTCTCTCGCCGAGTCTCGCGACGAATTCACAGCACTTCGCGCGCAGCGTGAGGAGAAAAATAAAAATTCGTTACAAGAAGGTTGTGGAATGGATCTACCATACAAGGTAAGTCCCATTGAAAGTCCGATGAGTCTTAGGACCCCATCGATCGTCCTCTGATAATCACCGAGCGGTTTGACCTTTGATCCCTGCATCATTGGATTTCAAAGCTTGAACTCGGTCTTGCGAGTAACTGGCACTGGCCGTAACACACGTGGTGGAAAATCTCATATACATGTCAACTCTGAGACTGACAAATTATTGCCATTCCAAAAGGGAATCGTTGGTACCTTGATACCGAACGCCGAGGAACCGACTTTCATGGCGCTCCAAACACTCCCCACTGTTCAGCGCGCAGCCCAGATACATACCTTGGGCGAGCCCTTGTCCCTTCTCTCTGCACATCCCGTTCCAGATCCCACTCAGCTCAGACCCAACGAGTGTCTCGTCAAGATCGAATATGCGGGCGTCTGCCAAAGCGATCTGCACGCCCGTAATGGCGACTGGGGGCGCAAGCCCACCCTGCCGCGCATAGGGGGTCACGAGGGCGTGGGCACCGTCGTGGCCATCGGCCCTGGAACCGGAGATGACTTAGTCAGTTTGGGAGATAGGGTCGGGCTCAAGTGGATCGCGCGCGCGTGCTTGCACTGTGACAACTGTCGCACAGGGAACGAGTCAAGTGAGTACATTGTAGAATCCCCTGCACACTATGCATCATGATACTTGACGGTTGCCTACAATATGTATCTCATTTTTATTGTGTCATTAGGTTGCGCTGCCCTTCTCATTCACGGCTTTACTGTGGACGGTACCTTTGCTGAATATGCGGTGAGTCGGTCATCATATCTGCAGGGTGTTGCCCATGCATTAATTGTTTTGGCTCTTCGAGGTTGCGTGGACCTACTATGTCACTCCTGTCCCCAAGTCGCTGGATAGTGCAACCGCGACGTCTATTCTCTGTGCTGTGAGCACGTCTTATATTCTTCCAGCATTGCTTTCACTTGACGGTCGAACGGCACGCGTTCCAGGGCCTGACGGTCTACAGGGGCCTCAAACACATCGATGTCCCCATCGGCAGTTGGATCGCGATTTCCGGCGCCGGTGGTGGTCTTGGCCATCTCGGTGAATAAGTTATTATCCCGAGTACTTACCTTCTTGCTTACGTTAAATGTCGTCCGGTGCCCGTCCGTCCAGCGATACAATACGCTGTCGCGAAGGGTCTCCGTGTCATCGCCATAGGCATGTCACCTTCTCGCGCTGCATGCTGCATGATCTCGGTCTGACGGCTGTACACGCTCATTCCCGTCCATAGATAGTGGCGAGGAGAAGCGTAAGCTATGTCTTGCCCTCGGTGCCGAGAGATGGATCGACTTCAAGGAGAGCGGAGACGCGCTCGTGAAGGACGTCGTCGTGGCGGCTGATGGGCTTGGGCCCAAGGCAGCGCTCATCGCGGCCGGAACGGTCAGTTTGCTTTCCGGCGTTGTTGTACGCACTCACTGAGGATTGGGCTGTGCTTCGTCACGGGTTCGCTGCTTGTGTCCATGCTGTGCCATCCATTCTGTTACCCAGGCTGCACCATTTGTTCAGGCATGCTACTACATCCGACGAACAGGGACGATTATTCTTGTGGGAGTGCCGACGACATCGACACCGTTCCAGCTCCCATTTGAAGTTTTAGTTGGCAAGGTATTCAGTATCTCTTTCTTCCTCGGCGTGCCAACACAACTGAAGCTGACGCTGGACGACACCAGGAACTCAAGCTGATCGGATCCGTGGTCGGGCAAGTACCGTGTTCGGAATTACCTACCCATGACTGATACCTCCTTTGCTTTACGTGCAGTTCCCGTCAAGATGCGATCGAGGCCCTGGAACTTGCTGCAAGGGGAAAGGTGACCTGTCATTACACCCTCCGACAGCTGGAGGAACTCGAGACGTACGCATGGATCCTTTGATTCTAGATTTTTGCGTGTACTCACCAGACGTGTGGTTTCTCAGCGTGTTTAGTGAGATGAAGAGGGGTGAGATTGCAGGGCGGGTGGTTCTGAAGATCTGATATATAGTCTTTCAAAAGGCACTGTGGTTCTCGGCTTGGGGTCTGACCCTTCTGGACTCTCATGCCAGACTCAGTGTATTCCTCGGAAGACATACACGTGCGATGGATAACACAAGCAAATTGAATTAGACAGATATGTAGAACGATGTTGATAGCCAGAGTGTTTGCTTTGTTATACGCTCTGCCACTATCCATCCCAACCACTGACCGTGCGATTTCACGCGGAAACGTTAAAAAAACGAAGTCCAACCACCCGACCAACACCGTGTGTCTGGCCAACGTCTTCGGAAACTTGAGCAGAAAGTCGCAAGGGTACCAGGTATAGTTCAGTGAAGGGACGTTCATGATACTCTTCCTTTACTGTAAGCATCCAGCGCATTGCATACGCGTGGAAGATGCCTCCGCAAACGATTGATCTCGGATCTATACCCCTGTGAATGCGTACGCCCGCACCCCCAAACAAAAAAATCATGGTTCATCAGAAACCTTCGAAACACGATGGATCCACACAAAAAGACCCACCTGGTTGGCAACAGACTGCCCGTCTTTCAAGTACACGACGATGATGTCTTGCTCTCTCGCCAGCTGTATCAGATGCCACCATTTGTCAGCACGATCGATAGGTCCCAAACAGAGACAAGGGGAACCAGAACCGAACCTCTGCAAAGATGGTGTTGAAAACATCGACGCGACTTGCAAACGCGCCAAGATCGCGCACGAGTGCATTCACACTCCCGGGGAGGGCTGCCAACTCGTCGTGTTCGATGGGAGGGCAGAGACGCTTGCGCTGTGAGGAGTCTAGCGCCGCGGGGCTCGCTTCGCACGAGGAACTGACGAACGAGGAAAACACTGCCTTTTCTGCCATGTGCTCGAACCGCAAGGTATAATCTCTAGCAAGGTGAGCGAGATACGTCAGTTAGGCGGGGACTGGGTTGCAAATTCCCTTACTTGCAAGTGCGGGAGATCGCGCCGAGGGATGCAGTGACGGTTGAGACACAGCTCAGGTGCTCGGACCGTAGCATGACAAAGGGCTGAAGATCGATTCAGTCTTCAGAACTCTGTAGAGTTGACCATGACTCACAGGTCTGGATCTACTGGAGCGATCATCTCATCCGGTGCTGCTATTGACAAGGAGCGGGATCGTATCGTACCGTAATGGCCGCACACCTCTGGTTCCTCCGACCCCCGAGTGAGTCTGCCTCTGCCTTTTGGGGATAGGAGCACCCGATTCTGAGTGGATCATCCGATGAAAAACTTCTAATTCATTGATGAGGGCATCGAAGGAAGACTTTTGATTTTTCGCTGAATCCCTTTCTTGTTGCAGCAACTTGAATAGGAAGTGTCAGGATATCACATCGTATCCGCCTCAGTGGAGACTCATAAATAACAAACCTACTTTAGACACATTGGCCAGTTCCTTGAGCCTGTCTTGTACCGCCACACTCGGGTCGGACAGGAAATCGAGAACAATTTCGTCGAAATCTACATTCCAGGGCGTCGAGCGTTAACCGTTTTCTCGAACCGTGCTCTCAAGAAAAGGGAATCACCTTTTACGGCCACAAGCGCAACACCTGCGATGTTTCTCGACTCCCAAACCAATGTCTCGAACCTCTATAAACGATATCTCTTTCGAATTACAATATACAGTCGAGTGCTCCAAGGGACGAACCTTGCATAGGCTGAGCGAAGTTGCTTGGTATTCGAACTCGGCACACGCGGATGCAACATCACAGATATCTTTGAAACGCGAACCGAGTGTTTGCCCCTCAGAGACGAGCCCTAGGATATCGACGGAAAGGCGGTCAGAATGACCGAACGGTAATGTTGTGTCGGGAGAATCAGGTGACCTGTTTTTTTTTACTGAGTAATGTCATACATGTGGGGTTCGGTAGCGGGAACGTACTCCACTAACGGGGTCGCTACAACGGCAGAGTACGGAGGAGGGCTTTCACCAGACATGGAGACGAGGTCGAGGGTCATTGGACGGGAAGATGATTTATGTCGCTGGAGATGAAATCGTACAGGAAATCCAGCAGCCTCCCTGCAACCATCAGTTGACCAGCATGTTCGAGACGCATGCATCCTGACAGAATGCATTTCGAAATGTTGGGCGTATCTGTATAATGTGACGTTGATGCATGCTTCCATGATACAACTCTCCTATGTGGCTAGGCGCCATGAAACGGAAGCTATAGTGACCCTGTTGATACCTTGAGGTTTCCGGGAGACTGCACTGTAATTCGAAAGAACCTAAGTTGATCGCCGCGATAAGGGCGCCTATGTAATGTCCGCGCTGCAAGTTCCCAAGGCAAGAGGATTTGGACTTGAGTGTCGCAAAGCAAAAAAGCGACTGGAAGGACGAACTAACCCTTGTACCAATGAGGCTGAAGAAGGATGATGTGAGACGAACTATGGCAAGTTTGCATCTTATTGAGTATACTAGTATATGTTTAGCGCTGAGGTTCATTTCGATCATACCCCTTCACCGCGACTCACCTCCTATGTTAAAGCTGCCTATAACCGCCCATTCTCTAAATGTGGTTCGGTGGGACCACACAAATGGCTCATGAACTTGACCATTGCAACGTTGAGCGCCCTACGGCGATGTTATCGTCACAAGGACTTATGTAATTGCTGAAATCAAGTTTCTCGGTCACGGCATCCCCCAAATGTTCACAACCCTTGTCTTCTGTAGGGTGTTCGCCACCCAGCCCCGTTGCATCACACTAGAACATGCGTCGATGGATATAATACCCACCGCCAGCAAGCCAATAGAGCAAACCACCCAATCTTTAGACATCTTGCAGCGCACCCTATTGGCTCCATGGCTGCTCCATGCATCCTGTATCAACCAGCGAGAACCAATTACCTGTTCGCTCCGGCTGAGCCTTCGCGAAACTCCGGGCAAACCGCAGCCCAGACGACATTCACACCGAACACTAATATTCGAGCAACTCTTCAGGACCTGACCGGTGTTGCTCGCGACCTTCCAACCGAAGAGGCACTTTGTCTAGAGATCGAGAAGCTGTGTACGGCAGCTCTCACTATAGACGAAGCTTTCTACGACATCGGAAGAAGACTATCTGATGCATCGAAGGAGCAAAACAAGCGCGTCGACGTTTATGATGCTTGTTATGCCTTGGAAACTCAGTGGAATGAACACCATCTGGTAGGCTCCTCTTCTCATGAGCAGCAAAGGGAAACTTACTGCAGATATAGACGTACCAACACCTCCTTTGGCGCTCCAGGGAGTTTGCTGGGCAAGCGCAAGGTGCCGTCGACGGTAAGACTTACAGTTCGTGGTACGCAACGGCCTGGTTCATCTGAGCGTTCCCAGACTTTCGCGAAGTGGTCTTACCTTCGTTAAAGGATCGGGAAAGGACCCGGTCAGAAAAACAAGAAATCATTCGAGAGCAAATAGAGGTAGATTTTAGTGTTAGGTCATTTTCCCGCCCTCACCTATGCCCAGGTACTCCAAGCCACATCGCAGCCATCACAAAGATTATCCCAAGAATGTGGGATATTTCTTGCTATTGTGAAGTTCTTTCTCGCTCATTAACGTGTTTGTAGTTCTTGACTTTGGCAGAGCTCTCGATACGTACATCGTTGAATTCTCTCGAGCCGTCGAAGGTCTCGGGATCGGCGAGCAAACTGTAAGGGTCAGTGGACTGGAAGACAGATTGCGGAGTGCCAAAGATGCCATGGATGTGTAAGCCGTGCGCTTCATACTCTTCCGAAGTCTTATCTCCTTGTTTTATCAGCGTCAGCCGAGAAGTGTGACCTACTTTTTATGTGTTACCAGTGTGTCCTGACACGACGGACAGGTGAAGGAATTGGGATGGAAAGTCGCAGCAGACGTTTGTGCCGCTGGTATCGCGCTCTTGCTTGCCGTCGTGGTCCCTAGACTGTGGGCAAAGTTCGCCGACACTATGGTGAGCGAGGTGATACACCCGGAACAGTAGCCAACCCATCTCCCTCAGGCCAGTCATTATACGAATATCATGTATTCTGGACTTCAGTTCTCCGAAGCATGGAGCCGGTCCACTTGTGGGTTCTCTCAGACATATGCGCCATAGAATTACTCACCTCGGCTGGTTAATCAAGTGGCGGTCGCAGAATACGAAGCAATCAAGGCTGAGTACGACTTGGAAAGGGCTTGCCTCAGTCAAATGGTGAAACTAGAATCTACCCTTCATGACTCGAGGCCACTCGTCCAAGAAGTGACCGTGAAGCTAGGGATCTTTGCGAGTGTATGGGCCGCGGTGCGTCCTCAAAACTTTTACTTTATGGAATCAGGCAGCAAACTTACTGGCGATGTATGTGTTAGATCACGGCCGATATACAAAAACTGAGGACCTCCCTTCAGTTTGCGGAAAATCCCACATCGCAGGTGAAGACATTAGATCCTTGAGCGTAGAGCACGCCCGCTAATGATGGCTCTTATGACCCAGTTGTTCATCCTACGTGTTCAAAGGCTGGAGAGAATGTACGGATACCTCAGTCAAGCACTTCATCGCTACCAAGTCACGGTTCAGCTTCCTCAGTAAAGAACTGATACGGTGGAGAGAAGACTGGCAATTAACTTTTCACCTCATCCCTGGTTTTGCCGTTGCGTAGTCCTTGGTTTCTATTCGTATAAGATGGGAGAATTTGAGTTCATTCCTCGAGTGTTAGCAGGGCCTTGGATCGTCGTGCTTTTGACGCATGTACCCGGTGTAATGCAAGATAGCACAATGAACGTTGGAGCGACATGTTTCCAACATAGAGATACTAAGATTCACCGGGAAAGATGGCATGAGCTCAACCGTCGGACTCCGTGACAAAATTCAATCTCCTCTCTACAAAATCTTCGGCTCCGATCCCTCGACACATTTCTTGGGAGTCATAGATACAGGCTGACAAGCGCTACCGAGGACAGGTCCCGAAAAACGCTACACGGTCGTTTTGCAGTCTTGAGAATTTTACAGGAGATGTGTATTCATTCATTCGGACAAAGGACGATGATCAATGGTAGTTTATCACGAGAAGTTGTGCTTGTAACTGGACAAGATCCCTCAGAATGACCAAGGGTAAGAAAGAGATGAAACCAGGAGGTACATAACTTGAGGGGTTGGCTTATGAGGGTTCCCAGTCGCAAGTACGAGAAGGAAGGCTTACTGGGTAAAGCTGATAAATCGGCATAACAATAACGAAGTAGAAAACGGGTAGTAGTTAGAACCATTCATAGACCAGAGCAGCTTTCTTTGAAGTACTTATTGGGAATCATGCACTGATTTTTACACCTCCGGAGCCATAATTACACATAGTGTATGTACTTGTTCAGATCGTCTCTCGCGTTCCAATCAACAAAAAAAGTACGACAAGGACAAGCTCAAGCTGGGTCACGAACATTTGAATCACGATTAATGAGTTGTATAAGTAAATTATTCAAAGTAAACATGTGATGACAATCAGTGATAGTAGTGAACCAGTCCATGTCACTATCTGGGTGATATATGTACATTATAGTCCGATAAGCTATCTTATGTACATGGAATACGTCGGAAACCATGCAGAAGGGTTGAATCCAATAATTACCACCTCGTTTCCTGGCCCTAGAATGGTGTGAGCCATGACGAAAACATGAGCGAGAATGGGGAGTATTCTAGTGAGGGAGACGAAGGGAGAGACGAGGGGAAGTCACGCCGCCAAGGAGACTTCTGATCGAGCGATAGACTCCTTGGCTTGCGGTATGACACGACGACTTCCGATCCGTTCTCGATTTTCACCTCGGCTTCACTATCTGAATCGCTCTCATTGACGATGACAATTTGATATGCGGCATCCTCGTCATCACGCGTTTCATCATCTGGGGTCTCGACTGCGGAATCGTGAACTACCTCATCTGAGACTTGAACGTGGAGTTCGGGAACGGCGTCCGCGGAAATAAAATCTGTGGTCGTGAAATCCGGATCTTTTTCCAGGACATGAACCTCGGAAGTGCCTTCTTCAACGACGGTATCTGGGCTGGAGTCCGTACTGCCATCATCCACCTGCGCTTCCCCGTCATTGTCATGACCCAGAATCTCTGTGGCAAGGACCTGGGCTGTAACGTCTTCTTCGAACAGGTGCGTCATCTCTTCCTCATAGGCGTGCTCGGATTGTAACCACATGTAAAGGCGGACTAAAGTGATGGAGTTCAGCCCCGAATAGAGGAGAGGGATATCCTTCGGGACAGCCTCGGGCGACTTGGATAACTTCGTGATCTCGGTGGCAATTTCCTCAGCCAGGATATCAACATCCGACTCGTCGATCTCCTCCCTCAAGATCTCGATGGCGAGGACTTGAGCCGTAACTTCCTCCTCAAACAAATGTGTCATCTCCTCCTCGTACTCGTGCTCGGACTGCAACCACATGTGGAGGCGAACTACGGTGATAGAGTTGAGACCTGAATAAAGGAGTGGTATGTCCGTCGGGACAGTCTCCAAAGACTTGGACAGCCTAGTGATCTCGGCTGCAATGTCCTTAGCGAGGGCATTGACCTTGGAGGCGGGTGAAGTGACCACGGGGAGCTCGGCGGATAGCCCAGGCGAAATAGACACCGTTGAATCAGCCATTTTCTGAAGCGTGGCAAGGTCGATCTTGTATGATGCATTGAACGGCATCTCCGTAATACAGCGCACGGAACCGATGACCATGGCAAGACCATCGTTGTGGGAAACACGCAGGCAGTCACGAGCGTGTTTGAGGATGAACAAGGCGTCGGTAGTCTCAGTGTTGGCAAAAAGAACGATCTTCTCGGTTGTGCATGACTTCACGAGCTTGAAACTGGTGACATTGAGCGACTTGTCAGCGAAGGCAGGAGCCAGTGCGCGCTCGACGTAATCCAGATCAATGAACAAGCCGTTGATCTTGACGTTGCGCGAACTACGACCCCGGATAGTGATGGTGCCGTCGGCCTGCATACAACCAATGTCATCCGTGTAGAGAAGCATATCGTCTCCACTCCATGGGCGGAACATATGACGAGAGGCTTCTTCGTTGGCCAAGTAGTGGGTTGCGCTCTGGCGCGTAATGAATGCGACGATACCAGTAGCGCCGTCTTCTGTTTTGGGGATGACAGAAAGCGACTCATCAAGGAGGACAAGGTCTTTGCAGCCCTGTGTAGGCCCAAACGAAATTACAGACGGCATAGGATTGGTTGGACGAATGAACATCTGCGAGATTCCCGCAAAACCGACTTCGGAGCACTAGACGGATCATGAGAAAATATTGGACATCGATCTTGTAAAATAACTCACAGCATAGTTGCACGCAATTGTCGCACTCGGAAAAACAACACGTGCCAACTCGAGATCACGAGTGCTGAGAGATTCACCGCCGATGACCATCCAGTAGACGCGCTTGAAACCGCTTGGCAGCTGAGATCCACCAGACCGCATTTGAGCGAAGTCGGCGAAAGCACGGAAGACACTTGGTGTAAAGTGAACTCGAAGCAACTGAGAGTTGCTTATTGACTCAAGCTCCTCGTACAGGGCAGTGCATTGATCTGCCACGGAAGTTGACGGATCGAGGTACAACGTTGTTTGATTGAACATGAAGCGACGAATCTCAAAAAGCGGACGCAAGAACGTCTATTCCACATATTGCGTCAAACCCAGGTTGGTTGATATTGAAAAACACTGACCGTTCCACCGCGAAGCCATTGGCCGTCCATGGGCTGGAGAAGAGTAGAAGACTCCTCTGAAAGTATTTCCAAACTCCTGCGCATGGGATAAACAATGCTCTTGGGCACCCCAGTGCTTCCGCTAGTTGGTGTGATGGAACAAATCAAGGGAACCACGTTGACCTCTTCGGAGGGCGAGGGGGGGGCCGCATGGCTCGGAGGCTGATGGAACTCAACGAGACTGAAAGTCGAGACAGCACGGGCTCCCGACATAACCGGTGGTTCTGAAGAACCAAACATAATGAGGTGCACACCCGTACGCTCAAGGACGACCTGGAGGACCTCAGGTGTCCACTTTGAAGAAAGAAAGACAACGGTACGGCCAGAAAGCCAGATTGCATGAGCCGCAGCAACATAGTCAATTTCGAGACTGAAGCAAAAGTTGATTCACTGCTTATTAAGAGTCACCACCAAACTCACCCCATGTGAAGGCCAATTGCGTTCCCGGCATCACCGAGGTTAGTAATTTTGTCAGCGATCTGCCTGACACGAGCCCAAAGGGCGGCGTACGACCATTCGTCCTCTCCACTCTTGACGGCAGTCTTGAATGGGTGCTGCTTGGCAACTTGCAGAAGAGCCTCCGTGGGTGTAACATATAAACCAGACATCGTAGCTTGAACTTTGAATAAAACGAACGTGCTTCAATCCAACAATCACGGGTACCCGCCCGGAATAAAGAGGACGAAGAAGAAAAACGAAAGGAAGTCAACCAGGAGCTTGACCTGAACCATCTCCGGTATTGCTTATATTGTAGATGGGCCGAGCGCTGGGCTCCGATGTTTCCAAATGGGGATGATGGTTGAGAAGGTACACGATGTTACGCGATTAGCGCGAACTTTACCTAAATACAGTGCATTGCATAATGAAGGGTCCTGGTAACTGTCAACGGAATACCTAAGAAAATTTAACCCTAACCATAGACTCACTGACCACTGTGGCCAAGTCCAGTGGGTAGCACTGAGCGACAATTAATTCTGTTCCTACTGAGGGGGCTCGATGGGTGTGATCCGCCAGCCTGGTCTGAAATGTTAGCCGCATCGACCTACAATTCCTACATCTCCATGCGATGACACAAGCCCGAATATGTGAAGTAAAGGGAGAGGCATTGCTGAGCGTGATGGTTACAGATGCACCTTGGCACTTCCAGAAAATCACGCTCGGAGCTGCGGACCGTACGCCACTCATCACGGAGCACTGTTCGCTGATTTTGAAGACTCGCATGGATATCCACTCTTGGACACCGACCGGACGTAGACAACGGGCACAGATTGGTGCCTATCAGGTCAGTAAGGAATCGAGACACTGGTTACATCTTTTGACCATGGCATGCGGTGACTTTTCCATCTCACTCGCTTGGGCGTGAGTATTGATGCGAGGGGAAAAGGCGATGCATCTCGAGAAAGTCGTGACAGAAATACGACAGAGTGGGACAACGACTTACAGTAGGAATGGAGCCTCCGTGTTTGCTTGCAAAACTGCAAGGCATTGCAGCGATGTTTAACTGGCGAGAGAATTAAATTGATAGTGGCATTACATGGTCAAATAAGGTGACCAGTGAACCAAGTAGAAACTGCGTGATGGTCACCCCACAACCTGGGCTAAGGTCTCCACGTGTAGTACTCATTCGACTGAGTCTATCAGCATCACGATAAAGTGCGACGGGCTGGGCCAGCCATCTGCAACCTCGCTTTAGCGCAGGAACGGCCCTTAGTCGTGTTTGCAGTCCGATCATAAGCGAATGGGCTGTGCCAGTGGTAAGGTCGTCAAGTGATGAGTCGCATGCCATGAGTACGAAAATAGGCGTCGCTTCTCGTACTTACGTAACGATGGTTTCCATCGCGAATGCGCAACCGTACCAGAGGGCTGTGGTATTCGTGATTGATTGCCCCAAAAGCTAACCAGTGCACTGACACGGCAGTACCCCTGCTGCAAGTGAATGATGCGCTGGATGATGGCCGAGTCCCTGATAATCCCACGAAGCAGGGCGGACTACAACAGCCAAGAATCAGGTGGCAGCAAGCGACTGTTGACCCAACTTTATACGAGTCCTTCGGATCAGTGGATCAAAAATTGTTAGATACGTTGGATGATGTTGACACTTTCGAGTACATATCCAAGTAACGGTACACAGGGCACGGCTACCCTCGGGAGACAAGTCCCCATGTCATAAATATTGCGAGTTATGATTCATGTGCGGTCTGATACAAATACCCACAGCGCGGGTACTTTCAAACGTTATTCTGCTTTCATGACGCTCTCAATACGCTTGTCTTGAACTCTCTTCTTGAGATCGATCCAGATTGGGGCGCCAAAGACGAACGTTGCAGAAAGATATGCGGCCTGTTGTGATAAACGGTTCACGTCAGCGCGGCGAGGAAAGAAACACAACTACACCTGCTCACTGTGGCAAATGTTCCCTCGACGTAGTGTTTGCAAAGATACCACGTATAAAGGCTTTCAAAACCATGTGCGGTGGCAGTGAATTGGGCTATGGTCCTCATAGATGGCTGGAAGCCAACTACGCTCAAGATTGCATGCGCGGGCATGAACACAATGTCGGTAATGTTAGCTGGTATGAGCGGCAGAGATGTTCCCTGGGACGGCGCCAAACTGAAATATGCTGCTCCAAGAAGGAAGTACAGGAGGGACACGGCGCTGGGTGGTAAGCGGAACGACGTTATCTTGGGGGATTGAAGCTGAAGTTCGAGCAGAAGACGCAACCAACCAAGTAAATATCTAAATAGGTGAGGAAATATGGTATATCAACGCACCATCCCGAGCGCTTCTTGCGCGTCGGCTTTCATGGCAAGTAGTCTCGGCTTGACCTCATCATAACCAGCAAGTGGTGGGTCAAATTTAACGTGGACAGAGCCAACACCACCGTTCTTGAGAGAGTATGAGAGGTTCATGCCCTGTTACACGATGACGTGTTCATATGGATATGATTCCGGGGTGTGTTGCAACTTACCTCGCAGTCGATAGACTTCATCTCAGCGGAACTCGCGTTCCCGGGAACCTTGCCGAAGTGTTTGACATATGCAACTAGCGTATCTGGATGGTTCCTCATATACATGCAGAGGAAGGTGGACTTAGAAGCTACTGGATCAGACATGGTGTTTCTCTGCACGTGCAGAACTGTGAACAAGAATGGATGTTGGTATGTGATAGCCTTGCCAGTGGGCTGTAATTATTAGAATGGGATGGAAATGTGGACTGTTGCAACTTGAAGCTTGCGTGTTGATCGACGATCGGATGGCGAAAGCATTTGTAGCAAGGGATTGGCTGCCTCAGCACACCACATAGGGGAAAGCGAGCGGAGTGCGAAGTTCATGTCATCGGAGTGTGAACAAGCATCACGTGCATGTGTCGGACTCTCAAAATTGCTCAACTCAACGGATAACTCTAAGGTGAGGTAAGACCAGTACAATGGTCATTCAATAGCAAGAATTCAAACCAGCGCAGCGGAGGTTCATATAACATTGCAGGCTCTTCAACGCACAAGACGGGGCCAGACATAAATAAGCGATCTGCAGAACAGGACCGTCAACTAATATACATGGGTCCACACAAGTCCCGTGCGAAGAATCCAACAATTCCGGGCAGAAGTTAACTGTTCCCTGCATTCAGCACCAGTCAACAATACCAGTGCGGACCACGGAGAGAACATCCGTACGTAGATATCGCGATCTACTCAGAAAAGTGTAGGAGTCATCCAGTTCGTCCAGTTGCTAGCAACCCAAGGACGCCTTACAAGAATGAAACAGCCGTAGTTGTTCACTGGACTGAGTCAAACGAAATCAGTATCGTCTAAATCGAGTACTAAGAGCAAGTGGCACGATGAGTGCGACGAGGTCGTAGACGTAATTGTCAACGCGGTGGTTGAGAACCAGAAGTTCTCGGTGATGCATTTCAGTTGCCGCTTGTAGCTATGCGCCCACAGAGAGATAATCTCCGGCAGGCCGCGCCACCAGAGCCAGATTCCTGCACGATCATGGGGTTGATGCGGCTCGAAGGCCCAGGTATGAGCGCACCTCATCGTTCAAATGCGTAATCGGTACTACATCACAAGACGGAAATGTGTAGTTGAGGGAGAGTCTGGACCGCAGACACTGGAATGCAACGCTTCTGCGGGTCCGAAAAAACCTTGGATTCCCTGAATCCCGAGTAAGTTAATCTCGGATAAAAGTCACCGTGACCGCGGTGACTCTTCACTCCAAGATACAAAGCTAGCTTGAGCATGGAACATTCTTTATCCCCCCGTCTTCTGGTCAGTCGCCAACTACTGAATGGTTGGGGTTTGAAGCGGCATTAGACTGACAGTTGTTACTCGAGTGAAGTTGTGCTTTGACTTTCAAGGGATGGTGTGAATTGGGCCAGAGTCTGTACCCGACCAACATGACTGTTAGCATCAGACGGCAACCACAACCACAGACGAATGAATTCGGGAAAACGTCTCGCCAAATGGATCCGAGAAGACAACCTTCTGTTGACCGGTGGTAAATCTTGTGTCCAACACTGTACGTGAGCAGTGAACACAGATAGGCTGCACAACCGGCGGATTATGTTAACCATCACTCTGGCGGGTAACCACTGTTGGGCTGTTCAACGGGCGCCTTCAAGTTGACGATTCAATTATAATAAATGAAGGCACTGGAATCGACGACGACTTGGCGCAACGGCGTCGCGGCGGTGGCCATATGGTATGCCAATCACAGGACCATTCGCGATGACGGGCCTGGGGCGGACTACGAACCAGTCACACGCGTACTGTTTTTCCCGCCATGTCATAGTAAGTAATTCGGAAATCCAGTGGAATCGTCAAGTTCACCCCTCCATAGACATTTAATGTCGAGTCTCGACTTTCCCAGGATCAGGGGTTCGTGGCTAATCCATCATCCATGACTCCATGAAGGCCTGTTGGCACTTAAAATTTTTGGAAAAGTGACAGCTCGGCACTAAATTTGGGCACCTTACAACTCTTGATTTATTCTGTGAAGACGGGTGCCAGTGGTGAGAATGCGGTGGCGCCATAGTCGAGACCGTCGATACCTGCGGATCGGGCTCAGCGTGCGACGGCCACGAAGGCAGCGGAATCACTTGCATGATATGGACATGATTCCATTCCAATGATATGCTTCGCGACCAAAAGATTGGATTGCCGCCGACCAACGTTTGGATCACAATATTTCAGGAACAGGAACGTCGATGGGACCTATACTATGGCTGTGACGGACAAGGTGGCATACCCAAGCGCCGTCCTTATTCAAATTCATCCACGAATGGCTTTGTTGACAAGCCGATAAGACTTGCTTGCTCGGATGACAGCGGACGGGTGATAGAACACCCTTCATATAGTCCCCTCCCGAAGAGCGGCTTGAACGGTGATAATATGTATGCTATGAGCTCCGGCCGGAACACTTCGGGGTTACTGTGCTGGAAACATACACAGTCAAACAAGAAACAGTAGCTGGCACTGAATGGCTCGTACGACCATATTGAAGGCTGTTGGCGCACATACTCGTTGAAAACAGGAATTTGTCGAGGTGGATGATAACGTGAGTAAATCTTGGCGTCAGCAAGGAATACGCATTGAATCAATATATGGGCGCCCCGCGAGTCCATTATCAGTTACTCGACTCGGGGCTTGTTCGCCTTGCCACTGATCCCGTTTCATAGGAATGGAGCGCCGAGCCGACCGAACTAGCTAAGCGGAAATTTGGTCGTTGAAACGTTGACCCATGACACTGGGTCATAGTCCCCCTGATGGGCCGTATCTCCCTATACCAGTGTAGTCCCTCCCCGAAGCACCTGTTTTGTTTCGGATACATCAAATTTGACTGCTGTATCCAACAATACTGTCGTGGGATAGTAAGTGGTTGTACCAGTGCAGAAAGGTCATTTCCCGGATGAATATTCCTCAATGATTTATGCCTGCAGTCACCCCACAATGTTCTACTGCATGTGTACTACACACGCTTTCAGAGTACGTGGCCACCATTTCCGTAACCCATTAGTGGTGAATCTGATAAACGTAATTAGTCTTCTTTTTGGAGGGTATATGCAAATGCACAAATGTCAACTGCTACTCAACGAGTCATCGTGACCTCAGTAACTAGTCTCACAGATACCCCGCTTGTCTTATAGTTACCCAGCGTATGCGATACGAAATACATGACCCAGAGGAATGCCGAAATAGAATGCAAGTTCAAATAGGCCCGCGGTTGCGGTGCAACCTGAAAAAGAACCGCATCGGTGAAGTAGCTTGGGATGAGTTCTTATGATTGTTAGCACGCCGGCACAGCTAAAGGCGGAGCTATTAACCAATCTTGAAGCTTGATGGATGCATATGGCACACATTTCCCCGACAGCCTTGGAAATGTTCGTCTCTCTTTCGGTTGTCACTGGTTCTCTCCCTGCGATCACATGCCGGAGCACTGGCATACGAACCTACGTTAATGAATAGATTCCATGAAAATCCACACGATAATGATCAAGCCGTGGCACCGTAAGGTGCGAGTGTCAGATTCTGAGAATATTCGGAGAACATTTGGCACCGGCGTCTCGGGTCCAAGGGTTCCTACCTCCCATCGTGGTCATAAGTTGCTGACTGGCTCGGCGATGAGCCACTACCGCCAGTCGGATTTGTACATTACAGTGAATCTCGCTGTTTTTGTGGTCCCTCAGTCTGGTCCAAACTCCATTGTTTGATTATAATATGTGTCCTACTTATGGAGCAAGTGAGAAACGGAAACAGGAGATTGCCGAGCGCTGGAAATACTGATGGGGAAAGCATCGTCAAAAGAAATTGGTTTGATGGCATCAAAAAGTTCACTTCATCCAGGAATCGAGGCAGTGAACAGTTTGCCTGAGCACATCACATGTGGCCGCCGACCAATCCTTTGGTTCACTTGTGCACTGGCTTATTCTGCTCTAGACTCTGAATGCTTGCAGGGTAGAACGAGGCTGATGGATATAGAGAAGCTTATCGGGGGAAAGAGGGCGGAGTCTTGTATTGCGGTCTATACAGGAGCAAGGTCGGCGCCGACAATAGGCGATGTCGGTGAGAAGGCCTGGAATTTCAAAAGCACGCAGGTGGACTTTGAATATGCATCTCCGACTAAAATGTTCAATTTGGTGTGGCCTGAAAGTCATCCAAATTCAAACTCCGAACTCTAATTTTGGAGGCTGTACCACGTTCTGAAATGGGCTTACTGACACCCGAGTTCCAGGAGGGGAGAAGTCAGGCTTCCGCCGTGGTTGTGAGAAGGAAACTACTCGCCGTTTGGGAGTTTGAGCGCTGACTTCTATGCACAGCCTCGCTTTTCAGCACGCTCACCGCTAGGTTCCATGATGCCCGCGAGCGCGCAATGATTCATTCCTGTCCATCTACGAGTTTTCCCTGGACGGCAGTGTCGACGGAGGAATTACGATGTGCAGATCACGCTCGCGTTCGTATGTAATGCGACATCGTAACCCACAGCTTTGCAGTGGAAGATCAAGGATCAAGCTTCAAGGACCTTATCATTGCCTTCTGGACAATTTCGTCACAGGCTTCGATGGAGTTTCCACGCCGAAAGATCTGGGCAATTATAGATTCCTGAATCTAATGGTTCGTCCCTTGATGACTGCCGTATATAAGATAAAGTGATCGTGACTGATTTTCATCGTCCAATTCTCCTCCACCTCACCCATCCGTTCAGATATGTCCCTTGCTCCCACTCAAATCGACACTGCGACCCGAGCCATTGTGGAGACCCCAATTTCCCCACTCCTCGCTTCCCCTGTTCCCGCCCATGACCACCACTCGCACGCAGCCGGGATTTGCCCAGTCAGAGGGACCAACCATAGCTACTGTCCACCCCAACCCGGTGACAGAAGGTCGCCATGCCCTGCCCTGAACGCTCTCGCGAACCATGGTTTTCTGTAAGTCAAGATCCGAAATATGACATTCGAACATGACACTCATCATCATCTGAATCGACTTTAATGCTATGAACAGACCAAGGGATGGGAAAAACTTCGGCCCGTTCACGCTCTTCCAGGCACTCCGGGAGGGATACTGCTTGTCGGCGATCTTAGCCTTCATCCTCGCCTTCGGTGGTTGGTTCATCCTCGGCCAACTCCGCAAAGTGTCCCTTTGGGACTTTTCCCGTCACAACTGCATCGAGCACGATGCGTCGCTTTTCCATGTTGATGCGCACAACGAAGAAGAGTACGCACCGACCGCAGTTAGCAACTCCTTGATGAAGACGGCCCTGTATCAGGGTGGTCGGTATCTCCCCGGTCGCATGACGCTGCAAGACGTCGCCAACATTCGCGTGAAGCGCGAGGTAGCGCTTACTAAGCCATTGCGGGGGTGGCAGGCGGAGATTGCACGGGGTGAAATGGCAATTGCCATTGGCGTTTTGGGCGGCAAGGACGCAGCCAAGAATGGTCTTGACCTCGAAGTCCTCCGCCTTTGGGTGACGCAGGAGCGTCTTCCCGACGATTGGAAGCCGGACCATACCCAAGGTCTGCGCAAAACAGCTTCAATGGCCAAGGTCATTCGGGATCGCATGGCAGCGATGAAGGAGGGTCGGATGCCTAACATTTTGGATGATGAGCGTACACCTATTTTCTCTCCAATTGATGCAGTGTCGACCACTCAGAAATTCTGAACGGAGTCGACAAATTCACTTGGTTGGCGTAGTAGGGGTTCTTCATTTCAAGTTATCTTTAACTTATTTGTGACAAGGATATCTCATTAACTGGTCGACTTTATATACGAAGGGCTTCCTATAATAGATACTTAGCTACATGGCACCAACTGCGTAGTCGATCCAATGTACCACTCACCAAACGCTGGCTTCCTGTACAGTACTCTGATCTATCCTGGCTGCTTGTCTCCGAGTTGCTGCAAGTTGTGGGGTAGACAATATACTATAACTTGAATCAAAGGCAATTTCGGAACACCCTCGCCTCAACCCAAGTGCACCGAGAACGAGGCGTTCCGACAGTACGCATCCTGAGGATACCGGCTGTATAGGTAGGAACCTAGCTAAGCATTCCTAAGACTGATCAAGTTCCATCCCGGCCTGGGTTCATCGCAGAACGGATAATACAACGCGACGGCTACAACACTACGCATGTTCTAAGATTGCTCTACCGTAGACGGACAGTGGGGGACGAAACAAAGGTGATGGTGCTTGTCGTAAGCCCATTGAGTTCCGTCTAAAATATGTTTAAGGTGCCTTTGGCGGCGCTGGCATGTCACAAAATGTAAGAATGGTCGGTGCAAAGGTGATGGGTTCTTCGTGCACGATGCGATCCTTTCCTTCCACATTCCCGAGATATCGCGTTCATCAGGGATCAAGATGTCCAAGAAGCTGAGAATATTGATGCTCTTGACAGGTCGGCGACTCATACCCCGACAAAGAACGAGACATACGAAGGTCGCTGCCGAAGCCGACGTGCGGAATGACCACTGAATTCCTTATTGATGAATGGCCTAACGCGTCAAGAAGTCGTTCCGTCCAAATACGGTGGTTTCGAGATTACACGAGAAGCCTCGCAAACAACCCAAAGTAGGAAGATTGGATGAAGAACCTCACGCCATGAAGCAACAGGCTGGCGGAATATGCCGGATCGATATCCGCCACTATCGGTAGTCCAAGAGATTCTCCCATCAAACATGCCACCGATCACAGCGACGTTATTCCTGAAACTGGTGGTACGGAATCGTTGGTAGACGCCTTCATCCCCCAGCAGCATGCCAGTTGCTTATCATGCGCCCCGCGACTACCACGTAAGCCGTCTCTTTGAAATTGGGGATATCAGCGTATAAATGCAAAAATCGCATCACCATGGCCTCGCATACTCCGCGGCATCCTCCCTCCAACGTACCGTATAGGACGTCGGAGAGGAATCGGACGAATTGTTTCATTTCCAATTCCTCGATCACGGGGATGACACCTCAATTGCGTGGGTTTAGGGATCTGCAAAAGAAAGATAGAAGCCACCTTCGCGGACTGCTTCGACAATTTTTTTGGCTGCCACTGCGAAGTCGTCCGAACCAACTCCGCGAGATGCACTGCCGTCCGCCGAAAGAACGTGAGTGTGTCAGGTGCGAGTATGAGAGCGCTGGGAAAATTAATAGCGATGAACGCGGAAGCAGGAGACTATTGGCGCCACTGAAACGACCGTGCATGATGTACAACAAACGGGGTTGTGGAAGAATGAAGTCCCGTAGCACCATACAGTTGGGCCCTGACTAGCCTAGACCCTTACATAGGACTGCCAGCCCAAACTTGGTGACTCCTAGTGGTGCCGGATTAGGTAACTAGTCCCGCAGAGCTAATTCGAACCGTCGCTCTAAAGCGGTTTTCGACGAGCATCTAGTACTGGGCATCATGCTCGTGTGGGCCATGTACCAGGGCGTTGGCGTGAAATGGCCACAGCTTCAACACCAAAAGTGCATGGATGATCGAACCATTGTCGAATTGAATATGTGTTGTGGAAGGATATGATAGGAGATATGAAGCGCTTCTGCGACACGTGTCAGATGTGGGGGAACCTAACTTAAAAGACTTGCAGCATGACGTGGGTTTTTTTAGTCATCGCAACTTCTCTCTTTCCATATGCCATCTGGGGGCACGTTCACAGTTTACTACACTCTGATATTGAGATATTGAAGGTAGAATGCATATCCCTAAATAATGATTCAACGACACAATACACTGCATAATGTTGTCTGATAGTACATGAAACTGACAAACCAAAAGCAGACTAGAAAGTCATGTCTGCTTAATCTGTATCACTTCTAGGCATGCAGCTGTGCTTGTCTGACTGCTCGCAACTCGGCTTGAAGTCGCTCACAACGTCGTTCTGCTGCCTCACGAGCTCTGTGCTCTTCCTCTAGCTGTCGTTCCCATTCCTGGTGATGGTACAAAAGCATGCATATCACTTGTAAGAGCAACTAAGCAAGAGGCTCACATGGCGGTCTATTCTGTTTCGATCTACCCCGTGCACCCGCATGAGCCTTTCCCATTTGAAGTCGTACTCCTGACAAACTGTCTGGAGTGCTTGTGTAGCACGCACGAGAATGTTCAAACGGCATCGACCACGGTCATCGTGTTTAAAGCACATTTCTCGGTGCCCTGGAAAGAGCTTCTTTGAAGCCTCAAAGACCATGTCGGCAAACCAGTAGCAATTGTGTTCATACAGATTGTAGTCTGGCTGGTGTTCGGTGACAGCGAGGAGAAGGGTTGAAAGCTGAATTGCTGAGGGAGGCTGAGATGCGGGGGAATACTGATCTGATAGGGGGTATTCGAGAACGCAGAGTCTATGGTATTTGCCATAGATGTTGGAGAGATGAGCATGCAGACTGATATTTTGGCCCATGACATGCACCCTGTCAAGCGCTGGTATGGTCCTGTGGCATGGGAGACTTGGGGAGACAATCGCAGAAGTCTGCGAGAAGTCTTGCACTACGCGGTCTACGATAACCACCGCACGCGCAGATGTATGGGTGTGGTGGGAAAAATAGAGAACAAGAAACTCGTGAAGCTTGTCGTTCTTTGTCTTGTAGAACTCTATGCTCTGCAGTCTGCAAGCGCCAGCACTATCCCGCAGCATGTCATGCCATCCGCGGGTATCAACCTCATAACCATGAAGGATGAAGAGACCAGGTACGTCGGTAAGAGGCGGTTGTGACATGAGTGAATAAAACAGCGCGATGAGATGGTGGTGGATACTGGGGAGCTGCAGCGTTAAACCCATGGCCACTTGACAAGGGTGCATGCACGTTGTAGACCTGATGATTGACGCAATGAAGGCCCTGCCTTCGCGTATACAAAACAGGGACAAATCTGCATAGTATTCTTGATACAGCGCCTATTCCATGGAGGGGGGGTAAGTTAAGTAGAATTGTATGATCAGATTCCCACCTGTATGGTTGTCCACACAAATCCAAACCCGTGTGAAACTTCTCCCTCATCCCTTCAGATTTGACGTTCCAACCTATTGTTTCTCGCTCCGTTAGAAGCTTTCTTGACCACTCAATTCGGACATCTTCGTCGGTGGTCCAACTTGAAGCAATCTGGCCTAAGAAAACGGTGCCACACACTTGCGAGTGGATGTAAGATAATACCATGTGTGGTCAACCTACATCACAAACAAGCCACTGCAGCAGTCCTTCACTCTGGAATGCCCGCTCACGGACGTGACGAGCGAAAACTTTGCGTTGTACGCATGTCACACGAGCAGCAGATCACTTCATTTTTCGGATACCGTGAAATTCCTTGAAATGCGCCGGGACACTGTTGTACGAAATCCTGATACCATATTTCTTGGAGGTACTCTCACTACTAGTAGTCCATTTACAAGGCGTGGTTGCCTCATTCCGTGTTGCAGATACTGCTTTGGTCGCTTGTTGTCCGCAAGTATTTTATCTTTTACGCATGTTCAATAGATGTGGTAACAAGGCGTGGAAGTATCTCGCTTACATCGTAGGCCTCGTGACCGGAATGATCGTCTTCCTCAGTGGCATCGTTCGCCTGTGGAGTGTTTCAGAACCTGGACACACAGAAAAGGTATCTTAGTAATAGAGACACACTGGAAGTACTGGTACGCCAGCCGGGGTTTAGTTGGAAGTCACATAGGACGGGGCCAATACCAAGCACAATTTAGATCGGTATGCTGTGGCCACGCGCTGGGACAGAATCGCAATGGTAGGAGGTAAAAAAGACAGTTTCTCCGTGCGGAGCGAATGAACCGATGAATCCAATCCATCTTATGACTTACCTTGGTTCATTCTTCACTGTAGCATGGAGGGATTGTTGTTACAAGGTAGAGTGACTGCAGCTCCGGAGACGCGTTGACTTTCCAAATTTGACCTTCCTGTGGCCAGAATGGGACTCTAGGGAGTGCGAAGCACGACCCTAAAAGTCAGTGTGCTAGGGGAGGACAACCCGGGCTGTCAATTCTGTTTGCTGCGCCTGTCAGGTACCCCTCTCTAAGGATTAGGGCCATGTACAGTACGCGCATGGACAGGCGAAGGGGCAGTATAGGGCGCAGTTTCGAGCCTGTAAAAGCCCTTGTCAGGGGGCTTAACCGCTACCCCGACCACGCCGTTGAGCTGAACTACCAACCATAACAGTCGAAGGGAGTGGGCAAAATGTGTGACCACGAGGTGTGTGCCGTGCGGGACCCAACGAGAGGTCGGTGACTTAGATTTGGGTTAAGGTGGGGTGGGGAGAAGGTGGCTTCTTATCAGCGAGAGCGGCCCATCAGTGGCCTCTGGATGGGAACGTTAATGATCGATGATCCCACGGACTGGCCGAGCCACCGGGACCGACCCTTTCGGGTACCTACCAGCGTTTTCTCGTTCCTACCATACCGGAACTAGCCGGCATAGATTCCTGTCCTAGCCATCCCAACGTTGGGATTCGATGAACAACACTGCGTTTAGACAAGTTTGTGACATGCCGAATGTACTCTTGACGTACTCGGTTCTCTGTTCACAGGCCTTCAACGATGATCAGACGCTCATTTGTCCTGACAAGTTTTCAAGGGCATGATGTAAATACGGCGTCCCGAAGCAGAACAATGCATCCCGATTCCCGAGGCATTGGAAGATAGCCATTTTCCTCGCAAACCTAGCTGGACCAAAGCCACCAGAACGGGAAAAATTGGGAAAGGGATGAGATTCTGTGAAATCGTCTTCGATTGGCAGTGGGCGTCGAGATCGTCGACCAGTTTCAGAGCCAGACGAAACACCGTAATCCATGCTTGGAGATAATATGTGAGGATCGCATTGAAAACTTAACAAGTTATACGTTTCTTCACCGTTTGACGATAGCCCCGGATCAGAGACTGATTGCCTAGAAGACTAGAACCAGAGTATAGTTACCCTCTGGGATCAGGGGCAGCGCGAAAATCGAGACCGCGTCAATTCATGCCCGTCTGAAAGGGTTGAAAACCACGCGAGCAAGATATACAGCCAGCTTGAACGCGAGGAGCTCTCAGATTCTCTCCACTTGCGATGGCAATGCATGACAGGCACTGAGCTGACAGATTTGGTCAGCTCTCACGTTTTACCTGTCCACCAAAGGATTGATTGAAAGTTGGAATAGGTACCTCGGACGTCATCGTTTGGTCGGTTCATCGTTTACAATCCACATGCTCCTGCATCATAGATCTGATTGTCAGCCCTCGTGCAAATGCGACAAATTCATGCACATCACCCACTTCATGACACTTTGAGTAGAATGCATGAGCCAGACCGTCATGATGGCCACCAAGGCCAACCCTAGCAGTGACACTTCAATATATTCACAGTAGGAGGATATCGTTTGTCGAGTACCAGGTATATTAACGTTGTGCCAGCTGTTGTAACGGGCATTATACACCTCATCCACCCACCTGAACTTGGTTCATTATTCACGAGACCTTGAGTGAGTCGCAGGATGTCAGATGTTAAGTGCGTGCAGCCTGAAGAAGGGGGTAATGCTACTGGTCCGCGATTAGTGCCCACCAATGAGGTTGACTGCCTTGAAGGGCGGTAATTGTACACCTTCCCAGAGGTGACCCAGCTTTGTTTGCCTGCGGAATCGACATTTTCATTGGTATTGTCCTTGACTCGGAAGCTTCAAATTTTCTTGCGCCACGTTTGCAGAAAATAAAGTAGACGTTGATAGGTTCTCGTCATTCACCTGTTTGGATTGTTGAACCCGAAAACAAGTCGCCCTGCTGGCACAGTTCAACAGGATGATTGGTGATCCGGGGGGCTGGCGGTGGCGATTATCCGAGGTTGGGTTGCAGGTACCTCAGTCGACGCGAAACGAACTAAGTATTAGTTGAGCAGGAATCCGCAACTTGGTCGTCAGGCTCCCTGAATCCTCGCGTTGTTGCAAGGCGGGATAAAATCCGTGCAGCACTAGGCAGCCCGCATTGAGTCGGGACATTGACCTGAAAATCCGCTAGATTCATCGTGAAACGGACAATGCAATTGAACGCGACGGCGCCCTACACTACGCACGCTCTCGGATTACTATTCCCGACTCGATGGTATCATAGTAGATGGACAACGGGAGACGAGATAAGAACGATGGTACTTGTCGTAAGCACATTGAGCTTCGTCCAAAATATGTTTAAGGTACTTTTGACGGCGCGTGTCACGAAACGTAGGTATGGTCTGTGCAAAGGTAATGGATTCCTCGTGCACGATGCGATCAGCTACCCTTTCCTTCCACACTCTCGAGATATCGCGTTCATCAGGGATCAAAATGTCTAACAGGCCGAGAATATTGATGCTCTTGACAGGTCGGCGAATACCCCGACAAAGAACGAGACATACGAAGGTTGCTGCCGAAGCTGGCGTGCAGAATGACCACTTCCTTATCGACGGATGGCCCAGCGCGTCAAGTAATCGTTTCGTCCGAATACGGTAATTCTGAGATTGCAAGACAAGCCTTGCGAACAACCCAAAGTAGGAGGATTGGACAAAGAACGACACACCATGAAGCAATAGAGTGGCGGAAGATGCCGACTCGATGCAGGCCGCTACTATTAGCAGTCCGAGAAATTCTCCTGTTAGCCTTGTCACCGATCGCAACGGCGTTATTCCTGAGGCTGGTGGTACGGAATCGTTGGTAGATGCCTTCAGTCCCCACCAGCATGCCTTGCTTATCATGCGCCCCACGACTACCACGTAAGCCATCTCTTTGAGGTTGGGAATAGCACCATGTAAATGCAATAATCGCATCACTATCGCCTCGCATACTCCACGACATCCTCCCTCCAACACACCGTATAGGACGTCGGAGACGACTTGCTTCTCTTGCTGTATCTCGCTCACGGGGAATACACCTTGCGTAGGTTGGGATTCTGAAAAGGAGAGGTAGAAACCACCTTCGGTGACTGCCTCGACAATTTTTTGGCTGCCTCGGATCACCACTGTGATGTCGTCGTCCATGAGCACCGCACATCCGAAATCTGGATACAACTCCGCAGGTTGCACTGCCGTCCTCCGAATGAGCGTGAGCGTGCCGGGTCCGAGTATGAGAGCGGCCACAAAATCAATGGCGATGAACTCGGAAGCAGGAGACCATTGGCGGGTCCTCAAGATGACGAGCAAGCTCAGCAGTATGGGTACAAGCGTCATTAAATCGACATCCGCCTGTGTGGAGTACTCCGACTCGAGACGACGGCGCGGAACATCAAAGTCTAAAACTGCCACAAGCCGAGGGTGAACTTCCTGATACTTTGAGACGGTATCCGAGTCGGGGCTGTGCGAAGGGCCAGCGAGGTCTGCCTCTGCGACAGGCCGAGGGTCACCGTCCCGGTGCGATGTCCCTGTGCTGCTAAGCTCAGAATTTGGTAGATCTTTACTGTGTCGGAGAATGAGCTTTGCCAGATGTCCCGATTGCCGTTTGGTGAGACTGGCCATTGGAGAGATAAAATCTGGCCCTGTTCGTCTTCCATCCCAAAATTGCGAGCCAACGACGGATGCAAAGTCGAGAAGAACCTGTGCAAGGCGTACAGGGTCAAGAGCCCTGATAATTGCCAGTGCGCGTTGAAATGGGGTCGGTAGACTTGAGCCTGAGAACTGTAACAGTGGCATTGGTGGGAAACGACTATGTATGTAGTCTGGTGACGAAGCGACTTGGGAACGATGTGGCACGTGTATGGTGTTGTGGTTTCTACTACAACGTAAAGACCAAAACCAGAACTCAGCAATGTCGGCAGCACAATTGGCAAGAAGTCAAAAAATCGTTCTCGTCACTGGGTGCTCGACAGGTGGAATAGGATTTACTCTGTACGTATCATTGACGATACTATACCACATTGAGGTATGTTCTGACTACCAACGACCACCAACCTCTGGTACCTTAGATGCGAGGAATTCGCTGCGCGAGGGTGCATTGTATATGCAACGTCTAGAAAGCTCGAAAGTATGGAAGGACTTCAGAACCCGAACATCCGAAAACATGTCCTAGACGTAACCAACGGAGATGATATTGAACGCACGGTGCAAACCATCCTTGCAGAAACTGGCAAAATCGACATTGTTGTGAACAATGCAGGTGCTACAGCTATTGGTGAGTCATGATCTCACGGAATTTGTCTGCCTTTCGCAACTCGGCCTTGTCGGTTATCCTTAGCACGACACAATAATTTTGTCCCTAGGTCCCGTGGCTGAAGCCACTATCGATCAAATTCGAAACGCTTTCGAATTGAACACCTTTGGTGCTTTGCGCGTGTCGAACGCGGTGATACCTTCCATGTTCAAGCGCAAGGAGGGCTTGATTGTGAACATTGGTTCCATCGCGGGTCTGATGTGAATTTTACGTGCTTCTCAAACGACGTCACCTAAGCTAATCTTTCGTTCTGCAGAACGACCCCATGGAATACGTTGTACTGCGCTGCTAAGGCTGCGCTCCACACCATCTCTGAAGGTCTTGCAATGGAGTGCAGGCCATTTGGCGTCAAAGTTATGCTTGTCGCTCCAGGAGGCGTCACTTCTAACATCGCAAAGAACCAGGCAGCGACCTTGACACTCTCACCAACAACAATGTACAAGCGGTACGAGTCAAAGATAATTCAGCGGATGAATGCTAGCCAGGGTCAAGGAAGCATGGACACAAACGAGTTCGCCCGAAGAGTAGTGGCACAGGCTCTTAGCGCAAACCCACCGCCGTATATGACATTGGGCTACAACTCCACCCGGTTTTACCTCTTCCAATGGCTATCGCGACAATATGTCCTTGAGCAAATGTACAAAGCTCTAATTGGCTAGTAGCCGGTACGTTTCACCCCCCCCCCCATTACATGTGCCATGATCCTCGGGCTCAGTTCAACACAGAGAGCCGCCGTCTCACCGCATCTGAGCCAGATACGGTGGCAATGCCAACGTGACATGATTTCATGACCATATGGGAGACTATCAAAGTCATTTCCGTATCTCGTTGACCATATCACACCTGTGTTAGGCTGCGCGCATGTACATGCTTGGCCATAATGTTTGCTCTTCGTCGTCAAAAGCCAAGTTGTGTTGCAAGCAGCGTTTCTGACACTCCCAAAATCACCGCGACTGGCCCCCTCGTCGGCACTTCCCGAGATAGAAGTCGCGGATATGTACAATGCCATACACAATCGTGCGGGTAGTGTGGGTAGTTCGACAGGATCATGATTGGCTTTGACAGAATGGAGCAACAGGATTGACATGTAGCTGATCGGACAGACTCAAATTGCTGGGCTGCATGGGAAATCACTGGATCTACCTGTTTGTGCACTAGGAGGACAAGCCAGACGCAGTACGAGTCTGCTGCAAGGAGTTCTGGTGACCCTGAGCCTAGTTTGGTGCCCTGCCTCTGACGCAAACTATCGATGGTTTACCCCATAGAGGCTGATCATTAGATAAATCGGTCATTGGGATGGCCTTGGCCGTGATGCCCGAGAGTTGGCTTGGCTCGGGTAGACACGGCGAGCGTGAGTCGTGGGGCTCGTATCATTCTCGTATCATTCAATGGCACAGTAATTTAAGTCGATCCGCACAGCTTACTGACATGTTACCTCCTGAGAACTGAATCTGAAATCGTCATCTGATCATATGCTGAGCGCTGAGCGCTGATGGATGGCGTCACTTTTAGACGGAAAATCGCACTTCCTTGAATGACTTCAGCTTGCGGTGGTTGTGAGGAGAGGTGGCCGCCACTTGGCACCCCTCGGCACACCAAAATTCACCTCGCAGGTTCGAGGAAAGCGGTCGGAGTGTGAACACACACCGAAAGGGTCCTAGCGGAGTGGCGATGCACCCCTGGGTATGACATATAATGACAAAGCTCATGAGCCCAAATAGACATCATGGGCGTCGGCTTTGACATACAAATAAGGGGCTACGCAGTAGAATCGTACAACTTTCGCTCCTTCTCAGCTAGATCACTACATATTATCCATGTCTGCAAAAACCCAAGTTCTCATTACAGGCGCCACCGGTATGTCTCTAGTGGTTTGTCGGTCATTCAACTCGGGCTCTATCTGAAATTTATTTGTCCACCAGGCTATATCGCTGGCTCTGTGCTCGATCGCCTTCTCCGGCACCCTACCTTTGCAACCTCGGAGATCACTGTCCTCATCCGTAAGGCGGACAAAGCTCCCGCCTTCGAGTCGCTCGGAGTCAAGACCGTCCTAGGATCCTACGATGACCACGCACTTCTTGAGAAACAGGCCTCTCTGAGTGACGTCATATTCGCATGTGTGCGTATACTCGTTGAATGGCTAAACTGATCTGATGTATCCGTCGTCGTTTCGTGGGTATAGGCGGATGCTGATAACGCGGAAGCATGCGCGGCGATCTTGAGAGGTCTGAAGAAGAGGCACGGGGCGACCGGCAAAGTGCCTATTCTTATACATACTGTGAGTGGTCAATGCTTCAGAGAGATGTCATTTTCTCACGTGTGGTCACTTAGTCTGGAACCGGTACGCAGCTCCTCGAGTGTCTGTCGCCCATTTGCTTGATTACTTCTTGTTAGCTATCATTGTCGATAACACGGAAGGGAACTACGCGACTGAAACAGTCTGGGATGATACAGACGTGGCCAAACTAGACACTATTCCAGACACCCAGCTTCATCGAAACGTCGACACGCTCATTCTCGCCGCCGATAAGGAAGGTGAGTCTTGTACCTGGCAGATATACGTTCCCCAAGCGTCTCTCCTCCGCGGCCTCTTTACTCACCCACTGTCTCAAGGGTACGTGAAGACGTACATTGTCCTCCCTTCGACGATCTATGGCTTCGCTTCTGGGAAACTGGTCGATTTGGGTGTTCAGAACGCACGCTCTATTCAGGTTCCTGCGGCGATTTCCGCTAGTATTGCGAGGAAACGTGGCGGATATGTCGGCCGGGGATTGAACTTGTGGCCAAACGCTCACATCGATGACAGTGGGTTTCCTGTTTGTCATGTACTGAAAATGTACAAGGCTCACTTGCGCGACCGCGATCGGCAGTCGCGGATCTCTACATCGTCCTTTACGACGCCATCCTGGAAGGAAAGGCGGGCCATGGTCGCGAGGGGTTCTACTTTGGTGAGAACGGTCACCACCTGTTGAGAGATGTCGCCGCCAAGATCGGAGAAGCCCTTTATGATCTGGGTGTGAGTAAGACGCCGGAGCCGAGCGCGTTTACTGAAGAGGACTACAAGCAATTCCCTTTCGTACGTGTCCCCAGATGACGTGCTCGTTTTGCGTGCTGATCAAATGATACACATTACTTTCAGTTGGCTCCCCTCCTTGGAACGAATTGTAGGTGCAAGGCGAGCCGAGCGCGTGCACTTGGCTGGAAGCCCAAGTACACCACGGAAGATATGTTCAAAAGTATAATGGGTGAGATCGAGTGGCAGTTGAAATACGCGCCCCGTGCCTGATTCGAAATTCTGGGGTGAGATGTATCAATGTACTTCGTATCGTCTGTTTGTATAGTAGGCCGCGATCCGAATCAATGGTGGATGCTTTTTATCCGATACTACTATTGATCAGTGGACAACTCGGAAGGATTGGCGGTCTTCCTCAGACAACTTTAGCCCTTGACATTTTCTCGATCTACAGCGGCATTTTGTCGAATAGCTGGAATGCCCTGGGGGGACTCGGAACAAATCAAACATCCACCAGTGCTTTGCTTTATCTTCGGTAGTAGTCCACCGTGCGTTCAAGTTGAACGTGCGCTACCTCCTGCCTCTTTGACACAACTATAATATTGACAGAACCCCCACAGAAGCCCTATCAACAAATCTAGACACTTTTTGAAGCAGCTTAATCTGTCTTATTTGTGTGGCCTTCATCACGATCAGTTGACAGCATCATAGACAGGTGCTCTAGCGTATTTTAATAATGAATTGTGTTGCTCTCACTTGCAGCTCGGGTAGACGCACTGACCTTGCTGGGAGTTTGGTAAGGTTTAAGTGAAATAGCATTGAACGTGTATGTGACAAATCTGAAACAGGAATGGAGAGATAGTTTGTAATTTATACATGCACACAATCCCCTTCACTAGACGACTGTGGTAACGGCGGACGCTGTGGCAATGCAAATCTATGGCGTAAAAGTGATAAGAGCGCACCACCATTTAAGGTGATGTTGAATGTGAGGGTGAATGAGTGAAAGTGACCGTGCGTATGATGTGACGGTTGACGGATAAAAACGAATACAGCAAGAAAGCAGTAAGCTTGACGTGGATGTGTGGACGGGGCTGCTGCGCATAGAATTGACGATTCGATTCGGTGAATGTGAAAAGATGATAAGCGGGCAGCAACAGGTTTACTCGTATTTTTACGTATTTGAGCTTATTTGTTTTTGACTATGCACGAACACCTTGCTTCCCAGAGGGGTAATTGGTCAAGCTGAATAAGACCTCAAAAGATTGAGACGTGTACAGGTGTACATTTACAGATGAAGTAATTGTTGTTCTTACTGCACCTGGAAACGAGAACACCGAACAATATATTTTTAGAACCCGGGTGGTCCGAGAA
>JBBPQP010000132.1:0-45682 GCA_038092555.1 Boletus subgraveolens
TTTACAAGTCTCGTTCTTGGTCCCTTGCTGCATATCAGCGAAGTGCCGGTTCGGGTGAAGCCTCGGCCCAATTCAAGGCTCTGCAGGTCGGTACAGGTAACATCGCAACGAGTTATACTTGGGAGACTACGCAAGCCATGGATTGGCGTGTAGGACCTTCAGAACAGTACTACAATGGGATACCAAACCAAACCGTGTTCATACATGGATTCAAAATTGCCATTCGGGAAGGCATACTAGGCACAAAATGGGTCAATGTCAAGGCAGATGTCCCTTCTGTACGACCCTACCGTGTCGAGTCTTCTAGTGGTTCATGGTTTTCGAGCCTATGGAGTGGGGGATCCGGGAGTCCCAGTGGATCGACGACCAATACTTCGAAGGGACGTGGGACGGGTAGCAGCTTGAACATGGACACAGTCGAAAGCGAGCTTCCGGGTGACGAAAGTGATGGTATCCGTGAGGATATCACTATCACCCGCTTTCCTCAGCTATCCAACTCGCAGGTATAGTGGTCAGACAAGTTGGCGTTTAATGACTAAAAAACGTGTTCAGCCCTTTCACCCCTCGGACATCATCAATCAATATTTATTGCGAGAGGTGAGTATCATCTGAAACCAGAATCTATCATTATTGGTACATTGGTACATTGTTATGTGCAGGTTCCTTCTGCTTCCATTGCGATTACCCACGACGGGCAATGGAGTGGTTTACTTGAAAGGGTTTGTCCAATGCCAATTCTGTGAGCTTTCAGGCATTGACCATGTTATCTCAGGGACTGCTCAAGCCCGAGGAATTATCTCAAGAAGACCGCCTTCTGACAGTGATATCCAGCAACTACACGCTGGCATCGCACGAAGGTAATGGTTGCAAGCGGGTTTATAGATATTGAACTCACCTCTCTCAGGTGCAGTGTACTTGGAAAGCACAACAATGGATAGTCCTTTCGACGATAGTGCGATAACAGCATCGATGTCTTCAGAACAGTGGTCGGAAATTACCCCGTGTACACCACCTGGCCTCCGGCCGTCGGATGGAGACCTTTCTATCCGTTCTATTGATGCATCTCAACCCATACCTCCAGGCATAATGAACGAACCCCTGCCGGCAGGGCCTAGTGATGAACATGTCGGCAGTGATCGCTCTAGTATGAACTGCAATTCTTGCCAAGGTATATCTCTGCAGGCGGTCCACAGTAATGTATATTGAAACTATAATGACTACAGCACAGAACATCAAATGCGATGGTGCGCGTCCTCTTTGCAAGAATTGCATGCGTCTATCAATCGCATGCATCTATGATCTTGATACCAAGATTCTCCTACCGTCCATAGACATGGGAGGTGGTCACGGACAAGTGACCAAACATCCCGAGTATTATTTGAGCAATGGCGATGTCTCCTTTTTGGTAGGTCAGATCCAGCTTATGGGCCCGAAATCGTCCAGCTGATAAGCGTCGGCGGCTGCAAGACGGGAAAAACTTTGTTCAGAGTCCACAAGTTTTTCTTTGAGCGCGAGTCGGAGGTCTTTCGTGAACTCTTTGCAAGCGCTGCAGAAGACGACCCCCAGTCTGGGACCGACGCACGTCCCTTCACCCTCGACGTCCAACCCGAAGAGTTCGAGCAACTCCTGTGGGTGTGGTACGGCAGGTGAGTAGAAGACTCCGAGTCGGATGTTGTCGAATGAATTGGTTTATCATTTGATCGGATAGAGTGTATTCTTACCGGAAGCAAAGCAAGGACAACTGGGTCACCATCCTTCGCCTCTCCACGCGTTGGGGGTTCTCGAATATTAGGGAGTTCGCTGTTCGGGAGCTAGAAGCCCTGGAGCTACTCCCAGCGGAGAGGATATCCATTTACAACGAATATGGTATCGGCGGCGAGCAACTCCTTTCTTCATATGTAGAAATTTGCAAGAGCCCGACAGCGCCAACAGTGGCTGATGGTCGCCTCATACCCATGGAAATACTGCTGAGGATCTTTCAGGCGCGTGAAGACGCCCTACGTAAAGCTGTCGAGTTGGGTCATAAAAGTCCCACGAGTGCAAGCCTTGAAGATGAAGCTTTGAGGGAGATCATCTCGAAGCTTTTTGACAAAGGTTTGAACCCCCAGTTAGGTGGTACTTCCACAGGATCGGGGGGGCAAGCCTCAGACGGCGAGCGAGCCCGCGTGACTACAGCGAGTACACCAACAATAACGTTGGGGGAGTCACGGGTTCTGGGCAGGACAACGCAATCCGCCAGCCGACCGCCACCTCATCCGGTAGGTGGGCCTTGCGCTATAATAGAGTTGTCTTGACTAATGCAGACCCATAGAACAGTCCCCTTCAGATAGGCAGCGAGGGAAAGGGAAGTCGAGGGAAGGATCAGGGGAATGAAGTCGAGAGCAAGATCGCACGCGAGAAGTGGAGGAGGAAGGAGGGAAGGGTCCTGAATGCGTCACAAGACAAGGAGAGGGAGGAGAAAGAGAAACAGGAAAAAGTGAGACAAGCAAAGGAGAAAGAAGAGAAGCAGAAACAGGAAAAGCCAAGCCAAGCCAAGGGGAAGGAAGGGAAGGAGAGGACGGGAAAAGCAAAGAAAGACAAGGAGAAGGAAGCGAGGGAGAAGGTGGAGAAGGTGGAACAGAAAGCACCACAGAGCTCTCTCAGCAATCTTGTATGTTCGAGTCAGCTCCAATTCTTCGTCACTGCATCACTGACGCTGCTGCTCAGCCTGCATAGCGGGGCATCTAATACCCTTGCCTTCAGCTTACTTGGCTCCACTCTGGAAAACCAATGTTCTTTATCTTCTCATCACTTGTATGGTATTCGTCACTGTCATGTTTGTATATGTAACCTTGGGTGCCGTTCAACTCAACGTGTAGGATTTAGGCAGGGGGGATTGGTGCACCAGAAAAATAACTCACGGGATATGACCTTACTGAAAGCAAGGTGCTAAGCTGCATGCGTTCGTCTGCCAAACGTCAACGTTTCAACACTCGCAAATACCTCCTATCACCTCCTACACTCCAAGTCCCTTATAAATCTCTTGTAATTCACTTCGCCTACAATATACGAGCATCTCTTTCTAGCAAGGTCACAGTCGGCACAGCCGACCCTAGTCGTGCAGCACTCACATGGTAAGTACCATCGTCAACCGTTTTATAAAGTACGACCGCTACATTAACTGTTTTCATGAGCCCTCCAGAAAATAAGGAGTGAGCTAGACGATGTATCCCTATGCAGACTTGTAACACACACCTATCCCCAACCCTCCTCGCCCCAGTCATCTTTCCGGTCGCTGTCTGCCGTTTTTCTGGCCCAAACCACTTCCAATCACCTTATTGCTTCAGGAGATTGTTTCTGCCCCTTGCCTTGGTCGTGTAATACATACAGCCGTTGGAGGACCAGGTCATGGACGATATCATTTGAATCCAATTTACGAGGTCCAGTTCCCGTCTAGTGCACAACTCAGGTGTGTTGGCCATCACCACCCACTCTCCTCCCTCCCTACTTCCCTCGATGACTGACATACTCACCCATCCATAGTGCTCGCCTACACCTCACCTCGCCTGCACCTACCGCTGCGCTTAACCTTTCCCTCTTTCCTGCATCATCCTCTGCATCCAACACACCTACCCTGGACCGACCTTTGGCTTCCTCAGGTCCTTATAGCGATGCCTTGTCTGGGGTATGCACCCTCCATCGTATGTTGAACCCAGGCAGATATTGGCTCGTCCCATCGACATTTGCCGCAGGGGTACACTCTTCGTTCTGATTGGTAGTTTATTGCTCCGATGCGGGTTGCGTCGTCTCCAGGCGGAGATCGTAGTCCCCCATGTAAGTCGCGGTCGGATTGGCACCCTACATCACGTAGCTTCTGAGCGTTCACGGGAGTGCCTCTGTATTGTATCATTTTCTTAGGATTCGTAAGTCATCGGCGATGTACTAGCATGCCGACGGTCGAGCCAAATGTCCCGTTCGTCCATGCCTGGTGTGCAACCCGGGTGACTGGGAATGTCCAGCGTTGAGGGGCTACCGAAAAAAGCTGAGGGAAGAAAATCGCTGACACATTTGAGCGTCGTGCGAGATGGGTTCGCTTGTGGGCAGCTGGATATGATCCACCGAAGACGGGTTTTGAGCACGTCTTTGGCTACGTTTGATCAAAGTGAGAGAGCCAGAAACTGTTCATGATGGACGTGAAGTCGGGTTGGAAGAGACACGTGCAAGCTCTTATTTTGCACGATAAACGCCAGATTAGTGACGCCGTCAGATCCAATTACTAAATGATCAGTAGATGGGCACCAACTTCATGCTTTGACAGTAAAATTAAAGCGTAAGCTCGGCCAAAAATTACAAAGTATTGACAGGAAAATAGGGTCATTCTATTGGTGAACAAACTTGAATAAGTAGAGGTATGTAGATTATATTCAAACTTTTCACTACTTACCTTCGAGAGCCGACGCCCAAATGTTGCGTCAGTGACGTAGTAACCATATCTGCGGTGTTACGGAGTAGTACTGTACATTCAGCATCGCCACCTGGTACAGCAAGTCGCGACAATTAATCGAGCGCTCATGAGACTCATGATTCGAGGCTCCCAACATCTCACCGAACATGGCCCCCTACTCCCCGCAAGACGTCTATGCGAGGCGTTTCGTCTCGCGTCGCGGGTATCCGCTGTGGACACCAGAGCCCAACATAAACCTTCCAGATGTCTATGTTCGGGAGGGGCTCAAGATTGGAGATGTCGGCGTCGTCGCCCCTGGAGATGGTAGTTTCGACGTCTTTTTCAACATGTGCTTACCCCCTACACATTCGCTTCATCGAGAATCCGGCGTACCCAATAACTTTACCCCCATTCTGCTCACCGGAAGGGATATTGCCAAGTTTCCTGAAGCTGAAAGTGCTGGCCGTGTCATTTCGACTTCCTCGGTGACAAGGGTGAGGAACACGGATGAGCCTGATGAAGATCCGGCAAGGTGCGACACGGTCTGATAACCTCATGTGTCCTGATTGTGCTGACTTTGACGAAGGCCCGCGCAACCAGGACCTCTGAATTATGAATTCACGCTGTCTTCCCAGGAAGGCGCAGTTCTAATTCTCCCCGAAGGCGCTGAACGTTACAATCTTCGAAACGAACGTCCGTTCCTAGATGAAGCCATCCAACATGCGGTGGACTGGTACACATTTGCGGAAGAACGTCTCGGTCGCATCATCAGCCACGATTCCCTATACCTAATTACTGGGTTTTACAAGTCTCGTTCTTGGTCCCTTGCTGCATATCAGCGAAGTGCCGGTTCGGGTGAAGCCTCGGCCCAATTCAAGGCTCTGCAGGTCGGTACAGGTAACATCGCAACGAGTTATACTTGGGAGACTACGCAAGCCATGGATTGGCGTGTAGGACCTTCAGAACAGTACTACAATGGGATACCAAACCAGACAGTGTTCATACACGGGTTCAAAATTGTCATTCGGGAAGGCATACTAGGCACAAAATGGGTCAATGTCAAGGCAGATATCCCTTCCGTGCGACCCTACCGTGCCGAGTTTTTCAGCGGTTCGTGGTTTTCGAGCCTATGGAGTGGAGGATCTGGGAGTCCCAGTGGATCGACGACCAATACTTCGAAGGGACTTGGGACAGGTACCAGCTCGAACACGGACGCGGTCGAAAGCAATCTTCCGGGTGACGAAAGTGATGGTGTTCGTGAGGATGTCTCTATCACCCGCTTCCCTGAACTATCCAACTTGCAGGTATGATTCTAGTAGTCAGATAAGTTGAGCATTTAAGGACTAAAAATGTGTTCAGCTCTTTCACCCCTCGGACATCATCAATCAATATTTGTTGCGCGAGGTGAGTATCATTTGGGACTAGAATCTATCATTATTGGTACATTGGTACATTGTTATGCACAGGTTCCTTCTGCTTCCATTGCGATTACCCACGACGGGCAATGGAGTGGTTTACTTGAAAGGGTTTGTCCAATGCAAATTCTGTAAGCTTTCAGGCATTGACCATGTTATCTCAGGGACTGCTCAAGCCCGAGGAATTATCTCAAGAAGACCGCCTCCTGACAGTGATATCCAGCAACTACACGCTGGCATCACGCCAAGGTAATGGTTTCAAGCGGGTTTATATATGTTGAACTCACCTCTCTCAGGCGCAGTGTACTTGGAAAGCACAACGATGGACGGTCCTTTCGATGATAGTGCGATAACAACATTGATGTCTTCAAAACAGCAGTTGGGAAATACCCCGTACACACCACCTGGCCTCCGGCCGTCGGATAGAGACCTTCCTCTTGAAGCATCTCAACCCATACCTCCAGGCATAGTCAACGAACCCCTGCCGGCAGGGCCTAGTGATGAACACGTCAGCAGTGATCGCTCTAGTATGAACTGCAATTCTTGCAAAGGTATGTTTCTGCAGGCGGTCCACAGTAATGTACATTGAAACTATAATGACTACAGCACAGAACATCAAATGCGATGGTGCGCGTCCTCTTTGCAGGAATTGCATGCGTCTATCAATCGCATGCATCTATGATCTTGACACCAAGATTCCCCCACCATCGATAAACATGGGAGGTGGTCACGGGCAAGTGACCAAACATCCCGAGTATTATTTGGGCGACGGCAATGTCTCCTTTTTGGTAGGTCAGATCCAGCTTATGGGCCCGAGGTCATCCACCTGATAAGCGTCGGCGGCTGCAAGACGGGAAAAACTTTGTTCAGAGTCCACAAGACGTTCTTTGAGCGTGAGTCGAAGGTGTTTCGCGAAGTCTTTGAAAGCGCTGCAGAAGACGACCCCCAGTCTGGGACCGACGCACGTCCCTTCACCCTCGACGTCCAACCTGAAGAGTTCGAGCAACTCCTGTGGGTGTGGTATAACAGGTGAGTAGCCGACCTCGAGTCGGATGTTGTCGAGCAAATTGGTTTATCGTTTGATCGGACAGGGGGTACTCTTCTCGGCAGCAAAGCAAGGACAACTGGGTCACCATCCTTCGCCTCTCCACGCATTGGGAGTTCTCGAAGATCAGGATGTTGGCTGTTCGGGAGCTAGGAGCCCTGGGGGTACTCCCAGTGATGGAGGAAGGAGGGAAAGGTCCTGAAAGCGTCACAAGACAAGGAAAGGGAGGAGAAGGAGAAAGGGGAAAGAGCGAGACAAGCAATGAAGAAAGCGAAGCAAGACAGGGAGAAGGAAACGAGGGAGAAGGGGCAGAAGGGGGAAGAGAAACCATCACAGAACTTTTGCAGAAATTTTGTATGTCCGAGTCTGTTCCAATTCCTCGTCACTACCTCACTGACACTGCTGCACAGTGGAGCATCTGATCCCTGTGGCTTCGGCTTACTTGGCTCCACCCTGGAAAGCAGATGTTCTTTATTTTCTCGTTGCTTGTGTGGTAATCGTCGTTGTCATGTATATGTAATTTTAGGTGTCGTTAAATCCAACGTGTAGGATTTGGGCAAGGGGGACTGGTGCACCAGAAAGATAACTCGCGAGATTTGGCGTATATCCGACTATATCGTGCAGCACCCACATGGTACCATCGTCAACCGTTCTATAATGTACGATCGCTACATCAACTCCACGAATTGAGGAGTGAGCTGGGTGATGTATCCTTATGCAGAATTATAACACACACCTGTCCCCGACTCTCCTCGCCTTCAATCATCTTTCTGGTCGCTGTCTGCTGCCTTTCTGGCCCAAACCACTTCCAACCACCTTATTGCTTCAGGAGACTGTTTCTGCCCCTTGCCTTGGTCGTGTCGTCGAACGGGGTCTTCTAGGATTGACACTTGTGCGTGATAACGAGCACGGTCCTGCTTTTCACTGATAGTAAATGTAAGTTGACGTTTGGGCAACGGCAAGATGTGAGGTTTTCCTGATTGAAAATAAGGGTGCCGATACTTGGAATAACGCTGACCTTCAGGAAGACGCAACCCCATTTGCTCTCAGGAAGATTCAAGCACATCCTTTAACTTGTTTGGGCCCACACATTTTCGGTCGGGAAAGCTTCAAGTTTTACCATTGCCCAGATATCAACTTATACATACCCCATGTCCAGTCTTCACGTTTCGCACGACACTTTCAGCCGACTTACTTACATGAATTCTGCAATTGAATGCGTCGTGATTATGTAGCGAGAAAGTCGACTATGGGCCATCGACCCAATTACCGCACTGCTCCCGACATTCAACTGCACACAGGCGCCACCAGGCCAAGTTCGAATTATCAGCCTCACCCCCCGCATTGATTCCAGTACTAGGCCTGGAGCCTTGCTCTCAATGTCCCAACCCGAGTCGTAAATGCTTGTTCTCGTCAACTGTGATAACCCGCCGTGAGCTGACATGGAGGTGCTAGATCTGGGTTTGGACCACCACCGCATCTCTCATCCACGATCATCCCAGATCTTACCGACAAGATCACCCGACTGGACGATCAATACTCTGAAGCAGGTGGCTTCGGTGACGTCTTTCGGTGTCGGTACACGAGCGATGATGGCGTTAAGGAGGTCCGAGCGCGTCTTCTCCTCAAGACCGTTCTTTCTCCCTCAATTTGTTCATCTCTTTTGACATAGGTTGCCGTGAAAGCATTTCGATTCAATTTCACAATCGACGAACATAAACGAGATGGGGAAAACTTGAAGGACGCCAAAGTACGTACTCTCTTTACATTGACTTTTCCCACAAGATCTGGTGAAGTTGAGGTTTCATCTGATTTATAGATGATACGCCGAGAGCTTGGTATCTGGAAGAGGCTTAGCCATCGTAGTATCGTTCCATTCCTAGGGATCGCGTATGGGTTTGGAAGACAAGGAAGCATCTCCTTGGTGTCGATGTGGATGCCGCACGGTACACTGCATACGTTTTTAAAGGTGCACGACGATCGACTCGCGGTTGCACACCGCCTACAGTTGGTAAGTAAAACTCAAAACATTCTACAGAGCATTGCTCTCCGACATCCACTATCTTACTTCAGCTATTGGATATTGCCAATGGACTCCAATATTGTAGGTTTGGGCATTTATTTACGCTAGAGGTGCTCAGATGGCTCATTCGGACAGTGCACTCGTTTCCTCTGGTCCATGGAGACCTCTCAAGCGTACGTCGCAAGGATATGTGGATTTCGTCTTTCCCACTGAGTTATGGACAGAATAACGTGCTCCTCGATCATAGTTACAATGCTTGCCTGATCGATTTCGGTTGTGCCTCCTTGGTAGGAGAACTTCCGGAAGGATTCACCTACCTCAAGATGTCTACTGTGAGACCCGGCACCCTACGATGGGCTGCACCTGAACATTTCTCGCTCGATAAAGGGGAAACGAAGCATATCGTCAAAAGTGACATATACTCGTTCGGGAACATGGTTCTTCTGGTACGCATTCGGCCCTAGCTTCCCCTCGGATTGTACGATTGCGAACCCTCTTTTGTTTTCGTCAGGTATTGTCCGGAAATTACCCGTGGTCCGAGATCTGAGTAGATGTCGCTGTCGTGTTGCGTTTGTCTCAGGGTTACAAGCCTTGTCGGCCACTCGCACGACCGATTGACGATCGGCATTGGGCGCTCATCGAGCAGTGCTGGTCGTTGATCCCGGAAAGGCCGCTTGCCGAAGACATGGTATCCTCGCTCCAGCAACTTCTGGATGCCTACCCGCCTCCACCCCCCCTTCGTGACCTCCTCGACGCTCCAACACCATCGTCCAGCGTACCGGATTGTCCTAGCAATGACAACAACCCATATGATTTTGACACCAAGGTTCACCCTCCTGAAGACTCTGGTCCATCCCGCCTCGGAGGACTCTCTTCGGTGATGTTTACAGAGGGCTGGCAGGGAATGATTAGTGGCGTGGTGAATAAAAACCCCGAGTTTCCACCGTCGGACGTACTCCCACGTGCCAACGTCAATGTAGAGAAATATCGGTCGCATGTCACCTCCACAGAGTCGGGGGGTCAAGCCTCAGATGACGAACGTGCTCGCGCGACTACAGCGAGTACATCGACGACGACATTGGGGGAGCCACAGGTTCCGGACAGGACGGCGCAATCCTCCAGCCGACCACCATCTCATCCAGTAGGTGGGCCTTGTACTCTAATAGAGTTGTCTCGGCTAATGCAGACCCATAGAACAGTCCCCTTCAGATAGGCAGCGAGGGGAAGGGAAGTCGAGAGAAGGGGCGGGGAAAGGAAGTCGAGAGCAAGAACGCACGCGAGAAGGCGAAGGAGGAAGCAAGCGAGGAGGTAATAGTCCCGAAAGTGTCACATAATACACCCGATCTCTCTAACGCCAGATATCCTCAGCCTCAACACCAATATTCGTACGTGTCTTCGCGATCATACGGTGCCCACACCACCTCTTCCCTCCATCGCCCTTCAGACACTCGGCCTATTAGTGGCTCGTCGTGGAAAGAAGACCATCAAATTCCGTCACACTTTTACGATTCCGATGAGCTAGAAAGACCATTGTCTCCCCTTAACCCCACATTTTCTGGTGGAGAGAGCTCACCTCCCATGGCTATGTCAACAGAGATGCTCGGGCCTCTCCATGAGGACTATGGCCCATCCCCTCCAAGCACGGGCTCATCCACTTCTTCCATCGCGACCGCCATGCACCAGCAAGCCCACGTAACTGGTAGATCAAGTTCTCCCTCGAATAGCAGCAAACAATATTCCTTTGTTTCTTTGCCAGGAAATGCTCCGAAAAAGCGGCCGCGGCGCCGCTACGACGAGATCGAACGCTTGTATCAGTGCTCTTGGCCGGACTGTACCAAGGCATACGGCACCATAAACCACCTTAATGCGCATATCATGATGCAGGAGCATGGCCCGAAGCGCGGACCTGACGGTAAGCCCCATCCCTATCCTCCTTCGACCATTCCCAGAACCCCCATCCACTCCATGCTGACAAATGGATGCCTTTAGAATTCAAAGAGCTTCGCAAGCAGCGGCGTAAAGCGAAGAAGGAAAAGGCAGAAGCCGGAGCACTCGATGTGGTGCGACATGGATCCCATCAACACCAACACCCCTCACAACATCATACCTCTCGCCACTCCATGTCGGATGCGGAGTATCAGACCCACAATACCCGCCCCTCCTTCGACTACACTCACCATCCCGAACGATCAGTATAGCCCATTGATCCTCTAGATGATTTTCATGACACCCTTACCCATCAGCTGGATGTTTCCCCTCAAAAATCACAGTGATACACCCCGTTTGTCTCTTCGCATCCCCTGCACAGCGGGATACAATATCCACACCCCCATGCACATGGTGCTAATATATCCAACATCCCTATGGATCGCCTACCAGCCAATAGCACACTCTTGACACCACTACCGGGTTATGAACCATCCTCGATGAATGGTCCCCCCGGTTTAAACGCATATGATTCCTACGATCTATATCATAACGAAAGCCACCCAATACCTGGCCACAGGAGCCACGGCGACAGAGGGTAGCCACGCCCCAACCACGTCAACCTGGGTGCTGGTCATGATCAAGACAAGGAGAGGGAGGAGGAGGAGGAACAGGGAAAAGCGAGACAAGGAAAGGAAGGAAAAAGCGAACCAAGATAAGGAGAAGGAAGTGAGGGAGAAGGGGCTGAAGGGGCTGAAGGGGGAGGAAAAATCATCACAGAACTCGCGGAATCTTGTGTTCGAATCAGCTCCAAATCCCCGTCACTACCTCACCGACACTGCTGCACAGTGGGGCATCTAGTCCCCGTGGTTTCGGCTTAGTTGGCTCCTCTCCGGACAGTCGATGTCTTTTATTTTCTCGTCACTTGTATGGTATTCGTCGCCGTTGTGTATGTGTAACTTTGGGTGCCGTTCAACCCAACGTGTAGAGCTTAGGCAGGGGGGACTGGCCCGGCACCAGCAAATAACTCGCGAGATCTTGTGCATATCGTGCAGCACCCACATGGTATTGTACCATCGTCAACCGCTACGTCAACTGTTTTCACGAGCCCTCCACGAATTAAGGAGTGAGCTAAGTGATGTATCCCTATACAGAATTGTAACACACACCTATCCCCAACTCTCCTCGCCCCCACTCATCTTTCTGGTCGCTATCTGCCACTTTTTTGGCCCAAACCACTTCCAACCACCTTGTTGCTTCAGGAGATTGTTTCTGCCCCTCGCCCTGGTCGTGTAATCAGGCGAGGTTTTTCAGTCTGGTTATTCCCTTGTCAGTGATTGGCGCACCTGAGCGGAGTTGCCGAGCGAGGTCTTCTAGGATTGACACTTGTGCATGATAACGAGAGCGGTCTTCCTTTTCAATAATTCTTTGCCAGAGCAGACGGAAATTGACAAGGAGGTGGGGTATAGAGTGCGGTGCCCCAAGCCTGAGGGTGGGCTTCGGTAGCTCGTTTGATGATCGTACAGTTGACCATCATGATATCGGTACTGTTTTCGATAGCCCATAGGATGGATAATGACGCGTTGGACCGGTTGGGTTGGGCTGGGTATCTAGGCCAGGTCCTCCTTGGCGGTGGCAAGGGTCCTGACGCAGGCCCAGCCGTGCGCGTAGCCAGTAGCCATGTCGTAGCGTAGCTGACAGACCGCAACCACCACCTCCTGACCAGGTCCAGCGTCACATCGAGCCCAAGACACCTACCCGCCACGTTTGACGATCAGGGGAAGAATGTGAAGATTAGGTCTGCGTAAATTAAAGCTTCAGTTGTTCGTATGGCCGTATCCGTAGATTTGAAGTAGACACGCTCTGTGGAAGCCTAGCATGACTCAAGTCATGTAATGTAAGCAGATAGTATGGACGGACATACGGTTGGTATACCAAGCGCCGCAGCGCATGTTGGCTGACAGTATGGCTTGTCTGGCAGTCAGCCAGACTCTCACGTCAGCGCGAGAATGACAGAAACGTGCGAAGCAATGGTAAACTGGGGTAGTGGTCGTGCGCTCGTTTGACAAACGCTGCATCTTCGGCGATCGAGTGGATACGATTGAAGCTGGATTAATTCCTTCCTGAGCTCTGAGCGCGTTTGCAGTTGTCTGCTTGCCAGCGTCCGATTCCATGACTTTCGCTAGCTCATGCTCGGGAACGCGAAACTAACAGGTGAGAGTCCGCGGTCCGGCAGAGTTACCCTAAAATATTTGCTACCTACTCGACTGACAACAGAAAAAAGTCAATGGCAACTTCACAGCGCGAGCTGGGGATGTTGTCACCGCGACAGAGGTAACCCCACTCGGTGAGTAACTCGGATATGAAACACGTAAGCGGAAGAGACTCTGAGCTGCACGTCCAGATCGGCGACGACGGCCTCTAGTTTACGGTCGTTTTTGGCTTAGCGCTCTACCCTTTTACATCACTTTACCTGACTCCGGTAAACCTTTCCGCTCGTTACATAGTTTCGTCGTCGCTCTTTTTCTTCTTATTTCTCATTTCCGCCAGTGGTGGTCTTGCCAAGTGACCTATGGCGGTTGCTTTCCGCCCTAGTCATTCCTTCTCGTGGTCCTTGGCACTTCTTCTTGCTACTCGATTCGTATGCGGAGTCTCCGCGCTCACTCCTGCAATTGCTGGTCAACAGCTCACGCGCGTCACGGATCCAAACGTTATCTTCGACAATAGCAATGGCACGATGGCCGTATACAGCCCCGTCACGGGCCAGCAAATCCCTCAAGGGTTGGCCTCGGACGGCAGTGGCTCCGGTTTTTCGACAAGTGCAATTTTGTGGATTGTCTTCTCCTTCGTCGTCGGTGCCCCTCTTCTTTTCGTAGGCTTCCGCGGATGGCGTTTAACTCTAGGTGCGGCCGTTGGAACAGCCGCTGCGCTTGCCTGTAAGTATTCTCGCTCATGTCACTGTTTCGACGTTGACCCCAACAAGCTTGGGCTGTCGTCATAAACACACTGGACAATGTCGGTGTCTCCGATGTTGCTCTGACTGGCTGCATTCTCGTATTATTCCTCATGGGCTTTGGTTTGGGTCTCTTGGAGATGACCCGCGTCGTCGCGATCCTGGTCCTTGGAACTTTGGGTGGTCTGGCCATCGGGGTCCGCATCGTCCTGCTGCGAAGCGGGCTACTCGTTTCGGATCCTGATGCCTTTTTCGTCAACTGGCTCATCATAGGCGTGTGCGGCACTGTTGGGAGTATCCTCGTTGTGTTGAAGCAGAGATACGGGATAGTATGCCGTTACGCCAAGCTCCATTCTGAATGTCTGCTGACAGAATTGCTTTGCAGCTCAATGGATGTGCTTCGACTGGTTCATTTTTATGTGGCCTCGGATTCGACCTCGTCATCAACCGACAATCTGGTATGAGTCGTGGACTTCGCTACCTCTTTGACAGAAACCGCTATCATGTTTTGGTATGTCTTGCATGGTGCCTTTGGTGGCATCTTGTTTAGTGGTGGTGTTTTGCAGGACACCGTGACGAACGGATATTCACCACCTATGACGACAGTGATCATTCTCGCAGTATCCTTGGGTGTAACGTATGTTGCGTTCTACCCCGCAGCAAACGGATTCCATAATTTCTTTTTTCCCTTCTTCAGCCCCGCTTTTGCCTTTGCGCAGTGGAAAGTCTTCGCACGTCCCTTTAGTGGGACCAAACACGACACCTTTAGCGGATCTATTTGGGAGTCACAAGAAGTCCCCCAAGACGAGGAATCAGTGTCAGTTCCGCAGCGACCCCCGGATATGCCTGATATGCCGACGACTGAGAAGCCGCCCAAGCTATCATTACCTGATAATACCAAGGAGGGTCGATCAAGTTAGCACGTTCACATCTTTCCTTTTTACTGGCATCAGCAATACAATCGGACATGGTTAGACTTGGCTTCATATGGGCATGACGGCCATCACGACGCGATTACGCGCCAAGCTTTCAATTTCTTGTAGAGCCGTTATAATATTCCGACGCTATCGCATTGGCAGGGTTATCGTGCTTTCTCTATCCGACATGGACATACCCACAATGTTTTGGCACGTAGATGGATTTACTAATCTGATATATGATTTTTGCACGGACGACGTAGCGGACAAAGAGCGGAAGGCAGTCGACAAGCCACAAAGTTGCAGAGCTGATGGAGGTAACGCGGGTGGGGCCAAATGAGGCAATTCACATGTTAAATCCGCGTCTGATTCTTTAGTCCAGATTTGGTAGGCAGGCAACATCAAATCATGAGGGGTTATGAACACGTTGGACAGCAGTCGGGTGTGTGACTCCTCTCCGCTAATACAACTAGCATCATCTCCACCTCCCCTTCCTGCCATTCCCTTGCCATACATACCCCCATGCCACGAAACGGCGAAAAGAAGCCAGTCGGGTTTGCGACCCACATCACCGCTGGTGGAATCGCTGGAGCGATGGAAGCGGTGCGTCCTCCAGATTGCAGCGACGTTGAATGGCTAGTCCTCACACCGCCGCTGCTCACCAGTTGTGCTGCCAACCACTCGACACCATCAAGGTGCGGATGCAACTCTCCAAATCAGGCAGCGCACCCGGGGTACGTGCCCAACCTGTTCCGAACGCAGGCCACACACTGAGAACAGCGTGCGATGCGGTAGACGAAGCCGCGCGGTGTCATCGCGACTGGCATCCGAATCGTGCAACGCGAAACTCCACTTGCGCTATACAAAGGGCTCGGCGCGGTTTTGTCCGGCATTGTCCCTAAAATGGCCATCCGCTTCGCGAGCTTCGAGACGTACAAAGGCTGGTTGGAAGATAAAGCGACTGGGAAGACGAGCGTTGGAAATATTTTTATCGGTACGTTTCTCGCCGTTGGCAGTGCCGAGCACAAAGTCTCATGGTTGCCGTTCGCTTCGATCAGCTGGTCTTGCTGCGGGTACGACGGAGGCAATAGGCGTCGTCTGTCCCATGGAAGTGGTCAAGATCAGACTCCAGGCCCAACAACACTCGCTGGTCGATCCGCTTGAGACACCCCGATATCGTAATGCAGCACATGCTGTTTACACGATCGTCCGCGAAGAGGGACTCTCGACACTTTATAGAGGTGTCTCGCTTACCGCCTTACGCCAAGCTACTAACCAGGGTAAGCATTCACTTGGAAAGCCATGCGTTTGACTAAATCTGAATTGTATTATCAGGCGCAAACTTCACGGCATACCAAGAATTGAAGAAACTAGCGCATCGATACCAGCCTGATCTCGTTGAACTTCCGTCGTACCAGCACATGATAATCGGACTGATATCCGGAGCCATGGGTCCGTTCTCCAATGCCCCTATTGACACTATCAAAACACGTGAGTTCTGCAGGGATAACATTCGGTCGATGACTGACTTTTTGGGAAAGGACTGCAAAAAACTACATGGGAGCCGCAAGTCACTGCGATCCAGCGAATATCAATCATTGCAAAGGACATGTGGCGCAGGGAAGGCGCCACATCGTTTTACAAGGGCATCACGCCGCGAGTTCTCCGCGTTGCGCCTGGACAAGCCATCGTTTTTGCTGTATATGAAAGGGTGAAGACGAACATTGAAAAGATCAGCGTGTCACCTTCAGATGACCATTATACCGAATGAAAAGAGATGTGGGCCGAGGTTCTCTATTTAATGTAGCAGAGTGTTTGCCGGATTGTTTGGATAGATTGAGGTTTTTACCAGTGACTTGAAATCCAAGTGTACGTATGAGATCGCGCAAGGTTTGAAACATGCAGTGATGATACCATGTCCAAGTTGCCAGACCCTCGGGCAGGAAGATAGTGATTTATAACAAAGTGCGTGCGTGCATACCATCATATGGGAGCAATTCGGAGCTGAATCAGTCGGGCATGAGGGCCGGGTTTTGTTTACGTACGGTTCGGGTCTAGTTGACCGCACATCCGAAAACGCCGAGAGGCTCCGAGCTTTAGCTTTTGATCCACTTCCGCGCTACACTATCGGCTCATGATCCGCCTACCAGTGACGGTTCAGTTTCAGTGGTCCTCTGTTCGGTGCGTGTGCAATCAATGCTGGCAGGCAGCCTACGGTGATCTGCTCGATGCTGGTTTATCCGCGGCAGTTAGGTTGCCCTGGAATATCGGGTTTCCGGTGCGAAAACATCTTATGATCTTGATACATATCAGGTGCTGCACTTACGGGCGCTGTTTGATGATCTTTTATATATAGTGGGAAAGGAGAATGGGCAAATTATTATTCTTGAATGAACCAGACCCAGTTTGTGACAGTGTGACAGTGTGACCGATGCTGAGATATGGAATTCCCACGGGCGATAAACATCGGTACACAGAGGGAGAGAGGTGAAGCTTGGCTGAAAGAAGTCGACCGCTCTCTCTTTCTTTCATCCGGCGCGTTTACTTAAACATTTCTTCCCTTGACGCGTCTCAGTTCGTGCGCGATGGCATCTTGGAGTCCTCAGCCTGCGGGATTGCAGGAAATTCTTCAGACGATACGCGATTCTACCGACACCCAAAACAAAGTTCAGAGGACCATCACTCATGTACGAGCACCCTTCTTCTTTATCCCGATCTTGTCGTGCTCACCTCGATTTACATAGAAACTCAATAACTTCGCGCGTGTACCAGACTACATAGCATATCTGGCTCATATCTTGGCTGCCTTGCCACAAGAGGAGGACCAGATTCGGACAATTGCTGGTTACCTCCTCAAGAATAATGCTTGCCTGATTCTCAAGGCTTCCCCTGATGTAGCAGAGTACGCAAAAGTCGCTGTGCTTTCTGCTTTCAGTGACCCTTCTGCCTTGGTCCGGACCGCTGCCGGCCAAGACATCGTGGCGTTCCTAGGGGTCTTGGAACCCAAAAATTGGCCCGATTGTCTCGAGCAACTTGTTGGTATGCTAGATGATCCAAATCGTCAAGAGGTGAGTCCACAAGTTTTTGAAAGGTGTGCCACCTACGTCCGCGCTGTAATCCTACAAAAGGTATTATAGCGTGGTGCTATATGCCAAATGCAATGGGCGCTGCGTCGTTTGTTCGGGGCAGTATAGTGTCCCATTCGGCAGATTGACGGCATGTATATTCTGCCAAGAGTGCGGTGATATGCCTCTTAGTGATGCTTCAGTCGCGAGTTTCATCCCCAAAGTCGTTGCAGGGCCTCTCGATTCGCTGCCGTCTTTCCACTCGCCTTTTGACATCGCTGAAATCACGTACTGAACTCCGAGCCTAGGCTGCTTTCAGTGTTTTTGAAAAAGCTTGCGAAGACTTCCCGCGGAAACTGGACATTGAGATCAATGGAACTCGCCCCCTTGACTTCATGATTCCAAAATTCCTCATGCTATCAGAACACCCATCACCTAAAATGCGCTCCCACGCTGTCGCTTGCTTATCATATTTCGTGCCGATCAACTCGCAGTCGCTTTTTGCGCACATCGACACATTTATCGCATGTTTGTTCAAGCGCGCATCGGACGAAGACCCTTCAGTCCGCCGCCATGTGTGCCAAGCTCTCGTACTACTCCTTGCTGCTCGGCCTGAGAAGCTTATGCCGGAAATGGCGAACGTTGCAGAGTATATGTTGTACTCGACAAAAGACAAAAACGAGAGTGTCGCATTGGAGGCTTGTGAATTCTGGTTGACTTTTGCTGAAGACCCCGATCTTGCACCGTACTTGCATCCCCTCCTTGGCCGTGTGGCTCCTGTGCTCCTCGATTGCATGGTTTACGGCGAAGACGACCTGCTTTGGCTTGAGGGAGACACTGAAGACACTACCGTCCCCGACAAGGAAACCGACATAAAACCACGCCATTACGGCTCCAAATCCCATGGGCTGGAGCGCGAGGGGGAAGAAACTGCCGAAGATACGGCCAAGCGCGGTGCGTACGGCCAGGAAACGATAGACGACGATGAGGACGACTATGACCTGGACGACGACGACTTTGCTGATGAAATGTCCACGGAATGGAATCTCCGGAAATGTGCCGCTGCTGCCTTGGATGTATTGGCTGTCAGGTTCGGTGCCGACCTGATGAACGTCCTCCTTGCCCCCTTGAAAGACAAGCTATGGAGCGCAGAATGGTTACAAAGGGAGAGTGCGATATTAGCATTGGGTGCTATGGCTGAAGGTGAGCTTAGCTTAATGATGCTGGCCGGTCCAATGCTAACAAGATGATGAGGTTGTATTGACTTCATCGAGGAACACTTGAAGGTCCTCATTCCCTACTTGCTCAATACATTGAATGATCCCAAGGTGCGTTATGCGATACATAGACACGCTTTATCCCTGACGTTCCGTCTCCGTAGCCCCTTGTTCGTTCAATTACCTGTTGGACACTAGGTCGTTATGCAAGTTGGTGCACACAGCCAATATCGGAAGAACACAAGAATCGATACTTCATTCCTACAATGGAAGGTGTACGTATGAGATATACGGACTATTCTTCGTTAGCTCACGCCTTGACTAGCTTCTTCGGATGGTTTTGGACGATAACAAACGGGTGCAAGAAGCTGGTTGCAGTGCGTTTGCGACGCTCGAAGAGGATGCCGGCGCGGAACTTTCTCCCTACCTCGAGCCAGTTCTGCGTAACCTGGTTTTCGCGTTCCAGAAATACCAACACAAGAACATGCTTATTCTTTACGACGCAATCGGCACCCTCGCAGACGCTGTGGGACGTGCATTGTCAAATCCCCAATATGTTGAGATATTGATGCCTCCACTCACTGGCCGATGGAATAAACTACAAGATGATGACGACGATCTGATTCCCTTGCTTGAGGTAATACCTCCATGATCGGATATAGTTGACACTTACACACGTCCCGTAGTGTCTTTCCTCAGTTGCAATTGCTATGGGAGGTGGATTCGCCCCGTACGCACCTCTCGTTTTCCAGCGATGTGTCAATCTCGTCCATCAATCTCTCCTTCAATACCAAGCGTACCAGCAAAATCCGGATTTGGATGAGCCCGACAAGTCTTTCCTTGTGGTGTCCCTGGATCTCCTATCAGGTCTAGCGCAGGGTTTGGGTGTTACTCTGGAGCCCATCATCTCACATACGCAACCTAGTCTTCTCTCGCTGCTTACTGTTTGCCTAAAGCACCCACAAGCCCCTGTGCGTCAGTCGGCCTATGCACTTGTTGGCGATTTGGCGATGGGATGCTTCATCCTCTTGCGGCCCCACCTTCCCGCGATTATGGTAGAACTCATCCAACAGCTCGACCCTGAGCCAAAGGTAGAATTCGTCAGCGCTTGCAACAATGCTGCGTGGTCTGTTGGTGAAGTTGCACTACGCTACGGACGGGGTAAGGCTTTCAAGGTGTCGTTTGTGGATCTCTTGTTCACTTCCCGCTTCTGTAGATGATCCTGAGTTCCAACAATGGGTCAACCCCTTGATCGCTCGTCTCATTCCAATTTTGCTACATCCAAAGGCACCCCGTAGTCTCCACGAAAATGCTGCTGTATCAATCGGCCGGATCGGTCTCATGCATCCGGTTCTTGTTTCACCCCATCTGCCAGAGTTCGCCCAAGCATGGTGCCAGGCATTGTACGAGATCCGCGATAACGAAGAGAAGGATTCCGCTTTCCGTGGTCTCTGCACACTTGTGCAGACCAACCCTGCTGGTATCGCCAAGGTCAGTTAATCTAGGAGCACCTTAACTGTGGTCAAATGTTGACCAATCTTGCCCGTAGAGTCTGTTGTGGTTCTGTAACGCCATCGTCCGGTGGAATAACCCCTCCCCAGAGCTCAACGCAATGTTCCAACAAATCTTGACAGGGTTCCGGAACCATGACGTTGCTGGGTGGCAAGCTCAAGTGGCTGTCTTTCCCCCAGCCATCCAAGACAGACTCGCGACGCGATATGGGGTGTAATCGGGTCATCATTGCCAATTTTCCCTGATAATATCTTCACAATCTTATCCGACAACCCACGTGCACCATCCAATGTACCTACCTACGACCTGAACGACACCCTGTGTACTCTCTCCCTTGTTGCCACCTATGTCTTCTACCATTTTTGTGTCGACCATCGATTGGATTTGTTGTCTGCCTCTTTTCCCTTTCTTTTTACTCTTTTTTACGTAGTAGTAACAGTAGCACTTTACAACCGTTCAGTTTGGTCCGTGCGTTGTCTCAACCTCATCTGTAGTTACAAGTAGTTAGTTAGCCGTAGTTACCAGCCGAACGCCTAGTTAGTTCGAAAACGCGTCACGTATATACATACCTCGTCTCTCTCATCCCTCCCTCTACACCACTCTACCCCCCATCCTGCAGCCGTCCTCTTGATGTGTCTTGTATATCTCGCTCCCCTCGTTCGCTCGTTTCTTTTTCTTTTCTGATACACATAAGTACTGGTAGAAGTTACCTTTCCATTCGTTTTTCTTTTTCTCCCGCCAACAACACGCACATTTTGTAGTAGATAGCAGTAGATACATTTTTTTTCGAGCAACGCACAGACACTTGGATATCCACGTTACGACGGGACCCAACGGATCGATTTACGAGGGGGGTTGGTAGTCACGACGAGGTTACCATTATCTCGTCATCGACGTCGTTTACTCTAATGCTTGTAACAACGTGTGTACACCAGTACGTACCATAGGGTAACTTGAAAGTCACATTGTAGGGTTCTCAAAACACAACCGAAAGAAAAAGCGAATATGATATATAAAAAAACGACGACTCCGAAGCGCGAACAAAGAGGATCCGATATTCACTTTTCCCTTCATTCCCTATCCCTTTCCTCAACGCCGCTCTAGAACCGCTTCCGTGAACCATACGACCGATCCCTGAAGTCCATCCCAACCCCACCAAACGTCGTTCCCGCGGACGAAAACCCGGGGTGTCGACTTCGGAGCTTGTACGCCTTGTAACCATACGCGGCGCCGGCGGCCACGCCGACGAGAAAGAAGAGTTTGATGAAAAAGGCGAACCAGGAGGAAGGTTGGCGGTCGCCCCCGGTGTGACGGCTGCCAAAGAGGCCGCCGCCGGTGGAGAGTTTGTTGAGCGGTGCGTCTTGGGAGGAGAGCACGGCGGAGTGGGTGGTGATCGAGATCACACTGAGGGGAGGGGTAAGGGTGAGTGGGGGGAATAAAAAGTGCGTAATATGCTCACTCGTGTGCGTCGAATACCTGGCCTGTCAGTGCAGACACGCCCAAGAAGGGTGCTGAAGGTAGACTAATCCCATCGACGCGGAAACAGTCGGTCCAGTCATCCCCTGAAAGATAACATGAGTCGATCAATACAACACATAGACCGCATGTACGTACAGGCTCTGTAATGAACTTTGACCTAAAGTCGAGTAAGTCTAGCCGTGGATGCGATTGATATATTCACAACTCACGTCGAGGTACGAGTCTTTCACATATGTAATTTTTAACTTGGTAACCGAGTTCGTGCGCCGGATCATCGCCTGCCCGTCCATTCGAAATGATTAGGATCGGCTGCCCGAGAGATGACAAAAAGGAATACGTACCGAGCACGCGCCAATACTATTAGCATCGCCATCATGTGCGTGATCATAGGCCGTCTTTCCATCTCCAAGCATACCCACGATACGAGGGAACCCGAATGAATGTCGTGAATTGGCGTAACTGGTGTGGTCAAGCTCAACAACAAAGTCAAATACTTTTGCGACTAGATCAGCGCTCACGTGTCTATAAACAGACCAAGGCCTTCAAACATGTCTGCAGAAGCGGGTAGGGAAGACATGAAACGGGTGAGGCTAATTTTGTAAAGATACGCGCAGACGTACCTTTGTTTCCAAACACGGGCCCGGGTTGTGCCCGATCAGCCGTGAGCCAAATCGCCATCCCGTCGCCGTATAGATGGCTCGACGCGCCGAAGATCTGCGCGCATGGATAAGTTAATATGAAACAGACAAGGGAAAAGGGAATGTGAACCTTGAATTCGATCTCAATGACATAGTTGGTCGGGCTCAACGGGAGACGGGACCACAGCCATCCCTAAGTAGCGTCGTCGGCAATCCGTCAGTCCACTCCTCTGGAAACGCAAGACCCCGGTGCATACCATTTCAGACGGGACAGCTCTCGTAAGACGGATATGTTTGTTAGTGTTCTACCGCGGTAAATCACAGAAGTAGACATGTCGTCAGTATCGCTTCTCCCCGCGTAGAAGCTCCACGACCACGTACGACGTAAGCATCCGCACCAAAGTCCCACCACCTATAGACGGCACAAAAGGATTTAATATGTAGTCCTCCCCCAAACCTCTCAGCACGTGCACACGCACCGGTTTTGTAGGTCTTCGTCAATGTACGGCGCATGTATCGAGTGTGTGCGTAATTGAACGGTCTGCAAAGAGTACGGTACATGAGCGTACGTTCAAAATGCTCTTTCCGTGTGTGCGCCGGGGAGACGGAACTCAAGCACAAGCGCTCGTGTCCCGGAAAGAAAGCTAGACAGCTCACCCGCTCGATGGTCCTGTTTGCCACCTTGGTGTCCGCAGCGGCATACGCACAGGGAAGTGTGCTCAGAAGAGAGAGAAAAAGCGCTAGATAAAGCGCGGCGAAGCACCGCGTCACCGACAGCATGATGAGGTGACTAGCGGTGGTTCTTTTTTGTTTTAAGATCGTGAGTTGGAACGAGCGAGTGTGAGCGTTGTTAAGGGTTCAGAAAAATTGGGGCCACACAGGCAGTCGAGTATGAGCTGGCGGAGAGGATTGACCGAATGGTCCAAGTGTAGCTCAGTCGGAAGAGAGTCGAGTTGACGTCGGTTTCCCACACACGTTGCACAAGAAATTCACCCCATCCTCAATCTTGTTCATACTATTCAGTTGTGTAGAGTTAAAAGGCTCTCCCTATAGCTAATCGACATCTATCAACAGACCAAGTCCGTGTGGTAGCGGCGTTGATCATTATAGCAACAGCAGGATCTGGGGTTCTGCAAAACTGTAACATGCCGTACGTGCAAAACTAGACTCATGCCGGTAGCTCAAACTTCTGTCCTTGCAATACTCTGCGCCGCCGAGAATACACACACGGAAATGACAGGTCATGAGTACAGATCGAGAGAGGCAGTGGGAGACGTACTTTGTGAAATAAACGTAAAAGAAGTCGAGGTATAACCCCGTCTGCACCAGTCCGGCTACCACAGCTATGGGATCTACCACATCTTCTGAGAAGTATCTGCAACGTCAAAGACGCATGGCATTGAGCACCACTTTCACGTGCCCACACGACGTCACGTACCTATATATCCAGTTGGGAATGTACAGTGCCCTGTAAATGCCCAGCGCAGCAAGATAATGCGTCGTAATTGTCTCTGCCTCGCCTGTCCGCTGGAGCATAAACAGCTGCGGGAAAATAGCGACCGCCTCGAGATATATGGAAAAGGCCCACAGTATCTCAGACGGGGAGAAGCGGTAATTGAATATGAGGGAAAGGAAAAGACAGGGTCCAAGCAGGTACTCGATCTTGAACGTGTCAATGGATGGGTCATGGGTGGGCCTACAACACGGTGTGTATGTCGTCAGCGCGTGGCACACAGGAACACACGCACGACTAACCTGAAGCGGGACTTCATGAGATAGAGAATGTAACAACTGCTAGCGATGAAGAAGATCTTCATGACAAAGTTGTATAGCGAGATCCAGCGGAAGAAGAGGTCAAGGTAGCGTGTGAGGAAGACGAGCACATAGAGTGCCTGTGTCTTGAACGAAATGCCTGGGTAGGTAATGTCAGTGCCCGTCTCCACCACGCGGACACGGCGAGACGTACCACGGCACGACCTGGTTGTGTGTATCTTGTGCACAAGGATGAATATGGAGGCCAGGTGGGCCAAATCCCCTGTCAGTGCAAGTTAGCAGGTCAGCAGGGTCACTAGGTGTGCACGGACCAAACAACCGGAAAAGATTCATGGCTGAGCGTGCAGGGGACGTTGAAAGCGACGGACGTGTTCTCCAGCGACAGAAAAATGTTCAACGGGTGTCGTGGAGAAAGCAACTTGGTCTGCAACGGAAACGACGTGTCCGCCCATTCAAAGCAGGAATTGATAATGTAATGCTCTCCCACGCTCCTTTCTCTCCCTCCCCCACGTCCAACGGTGAGTCCATCTGTTCTGTGTTGCTTGCGACGATGTTCTAGTAAAAGGGTCGATCCCCCGACGGTCCTCTATGCCCACGCTGCCCACGAACCCATTCAAAGTGTCTGATGCCCGATGCACAGCCAAGATCACGCTGTGTCGTTGTTAAGGCCAGACCGACATGCACGACTCTCAGATGACTAGCGTGGCTTCGAGCACAAGAGCCCGCTGGCAAAGGCAGAGCCATCATTTTTACGCGTTCACTAGCTGAGCCCGCGCAGACCAGATACTTTCTGCTGCGGGCGGTCACTAGACGTGGTTTCTTTTACAAACGCTACAATGTGCTGTCCAGAACGGATGGCGGTGCGCGCCAATAGCGTCCACGCAAGAGAACACCGCTTTGGACGCGTGGTTGCGTGCGTACATATGCAGGAGCGTGGGTGGCACAGAATTGGGCTTAGTTGGGCTCTTCGGTCGAGGATATGAGATCACATTGGCTGTCTCGTGCAGCTCTGAGCTTTTCAACCCTTCTCGTTGTGCATGTATGCAATGCTGACTCGTTTTCATTTGGCAGATGTCTGATACGCTTTTTCAATTCGTGTGTTGGACTTACCTCCCAGACTTTGCAACTCGCCAAGTGCTTTCTGTGATCTACCAACTTTCGCAGAGAGTATTCAAGATACCACCCCCGCCTCCGCGGTCGCCCGCTTATATTCGCCACTACCGATACACCTATGCTACCATTGTGCTTTGTTATCTGACATACAACTTTATTAATGCCTCGAGTGGACTTCCGAAGAACTTTTATGAACTCCTTGGGGTCAACCCACGTTCAGACGAGGGCGCACTCAAGGCTGCTTTTAGAGCGTTTGCGAGGAAGAATCATCCGGATCGGACTGGCCCGGGAGGAGAGGCACTTTTCATTGCTGTGCGGGATGCATTTGAGGCACTTAAAGACCCCGTTGTTCGGTTTGCCTATGATAGGTGGGTGGTGTACCATGAGGTCGTGTCAGTGAACTGAAAGCTGTTGTTGTATTCAAAGGTTTGGACCGGATGTATTGGGCTGGCAGGACTGCACAACGGTGAAGGACTACCTGAGACGGGGTCTGCTGAATTCGTTACCACGCCATATCATAACTGGCGTAGCACTTTTTCTGTTCTCTGTGGTGGGCAAACAGAGCCCGGTTGCAGCTGTGTGTATCTGCTCATTCAAAGATGGATTAGACCAATCTGATAGTGGTATACAGTGGCGGTATCTGCTGTTCATAGGGATGTTCGCACTTGAGTTGTATCTGATCGTCGCACCCTCGTCAGCACCATCCGGGGTTTCTGCGTACACCTTCGTTGACCAGGTACCACCGCAGTGGAGGCTATTCGAGGGCGTGTTCCCACAGCGTGTAGCATATCAGCACATTTTGTTTCTGCATCAGGTGTTCCTGTTCGTGTCGGTTGCAGTGTCGAGGGTAGCCCCTGTCTTGTTTGCTGGCATGATGCAAGTCGATGGAGAGATGGAGGGGGGAGTCGTGAGAGCAATGGGAGGAAGAATGGAGGAGCTGACAAAAGGCGTCGAGAGAGAATGTGAGCATGCATGTATTTGCCACGCTGATCCATTGCTGACAGTTGACAGTATGCCTGATGCTGAATACCGAGTTGCACGCTATTCACGGTGGGGCCGGGCCGAGTGTGTCCCCCACACAGGGAGTGGACGAGTTCCGGATGGAGATGTTGATGCGGGAGATGGAGGACATGGTGGTAGAGAAAAGGCTGAAGAACGAGGTGGGTCCGATGCGGAATGCATGGGACAAGGCAGTCGGAAGAACACACCGCGAGGTTCGTGCACGGTCCATGTCTTTATAAGCAGGCATCAAATCGCGTACCTCAATAACAAATGCATGTCACCATGCGGATGCCTTGAGGAATCGAAGTCCGTTTCTGATTGGCTGCTGAGTCGCCGTGTTCCATCTTATCTCTGATCCTCTCAAGATCCGTGGCTCCCGATATAGATATGTGCAACACGTGCCAGGGTAGATTTAGGTTCTTTGTAAAGAGGGTGATATATTTCAGTTCAGCCTCAGATCTCTCCTCTGTTGCTGCACCATGTCTCACCTCAATATTAGGGCAGAGGCTGAATCTTCCACCACCCGTCCAAGAGTGAGGCTCACAAAAGAGGGCTCTATTTTCTTGTCAAGTACGTCTCTTCCCCTCTCTCCTTGCCACTCTGCTCATTCAGGGACAATCAGATTATGCCTGCACAGTCAATTCCTACCCGCTCAAAAGTGAAAAATTGGCCCTTCTTGCCAGTCTCCGCGCCATCCCCGGCAACGAAGCGTTCACCATCGAGAAGCTCAACAGCTGGTTTGCGCGCCATCGTAAACCATCACGTGAGCGACTTTCCAGCTCCAGCTCCCTGGCCCTCCCAACTCACCTTCCCCCATTTACAGATCAGCCCGTCTTGCTTGACGATGAGACTATTCGTGAGCTCATTCACACGCATACATCCACGCCACTCACTATGACCCCTTTGTTGACAGTCTTTCCCAAGCTTACCCCAGTACACCTCCAGCAGCTTCGAGTGCTATACAAGAAACGAGTTGACCCCTCGGACGGCATCATCACATTTTGGGCAGACCGTATTCATGCAGACAAAGCAGAAGTAGCTGCTTGGATCCAGTACCAACAGGAAAAGGCAAAGGAAAATGATGTCGACGCGACCCCCGAATCGCCTGATATACCGTTACGAGAACTCGTGGGGGATTCGGTTAGTGACAGTGCGAGCGTCTCACCTACTACATCCGAGCTCCCACGCCCCCACTTGCCAACTCCAGCAATGTCACTTTCTCCATCAATATCTCCCCGAACGAGGATGCCGTCATTGCCGCCCATAGCCGTCAAGGTCGAAGAAGCCCGACAGTGTGTATCACCTGTGTCGTCATTGAGCAATCCTTCCTGGCAGCTGAGACCGGCAGCATCCTATATCCACTCGAATGAACCCCGCTCCGCGGCCGCGCTCGAGGGACAACCACTGTCGTCGAGACTTCGACAAATGGTACGTCGATCCAATGCGAGGTTCCCATGTCTCTCTGAATAATCGATCCCCAGCCGGTGCAACGGGCAAAACCACCCCCTGTTGCGATATCCATTCCAAACACCCTATTACGGATCCGCGAGAAAGCATCTCGGCGAAATTCAAACACGATGTTGGCAGCAACGATTAGAGACAGCCTGCGATCCGATCCGACCCCCAGCGACCAACCGCCCAGGACGGTGGTCGAATTCGCAGAAAAGTTCCAAGAGGTTGAGAATATGATTGATGCATTTATGAAAAAGTATGACAGTGGTCAACTTGTAAGGCTAGGTTGGGATTCGAGTGAGTCGCTTCTTTATTGGGCCCAGAGGCAGCACGATGTTGATGCGTTTCCCAGGCCTCAACAGAGCCGCATCATGATTGTTTCCAAAATACACGCTGTTCATGCTCGATCATACTTACTGTATTGTATTTTTATATGTTCATAGACGTTCCCATGAATATATACAAGTATAATGACATGAACAAGGTTGCCATCATCAGAGTCGGAAATCGGATGTGTCCGATCCAGGTGGACAATGGAACGGAAGCAGAAATGGGATTGATTATTGATATGTCCACTCAAGTGTCCACTCTTGACGTCGATAGCCGACGTCCTCCTCCTTCGTCCCCAACCATCATGGCCGACAGCACCGTCGCCGTCCCCCCCTACCCCGCTCATCTTTCTAAACAGCCCGATATTCCACTCGCAGTCTCCCCCACCCCCTCTACCCCCCTCCACATCCTCTCAGAATACCACAGAGGCTCTATATCCACTACTCGGACATCTTTGACGGAAAGTAGCATTCAGGACGTCGATGAGCCTCTCATTCCACTACCGAGAGTCGTCTCCCGCCCAAGAGCAAGCTACAAGCTTGCCGACTTCATCATACAAAGGACCTTGGGTACCGGAAGCTTTGGGCGAGTACATTTAGGTCAGTTCTTTGTTCTATAGTGAAAAGAGTTTCATGTTGTTTCGGTTTCGGTTTCACTCATTTCATCCACTGCTTTCTGTCTTTCAACTCGCTCTCTATTCCTACTTTCTCACCACGTCATTCTTCTCACCGTTGCAGTGCGAAGCAAGCATAACCTTCGTTTTTATGCAATTAAAGTCTTGAGCAAAGACAAGATTGTAAAGACAAAGCAAGTCGAACATACCAACAATGAAAAGACGATTCTAGAGGCTATCCAGCATCCTTTCATCATCAACCTCTGGGGTGCGTTTCAGGATGACTCCAATCTGTACATGGTCATGGACTATGTACCTGGAGGGGAACTGTTTACCCTCTTGAGGAGGTCGAATGTCCGTCCTCCTTTGTTTTCTCTTTCTTGTTGGTTGACACGGGTTCGTCAGAGGTTCCCTGATCCAGTAGCGAAATTCTACGCGGCAGAAGTGGCCCTCGCCCTCAATCACTTACACTCCCTTGATATCGTCTACCGTGACCTTAAACCCGAGAATATTCTGCTCAACCATGACGGCCATATCAAAATAGCCGATTTCGGCTTCTCGAAGCGTTGTTCCTCCGTGACGTGGACGTTGTGCGGAACGCCCGATTACCTTGCTCCCGAAGTATGTTCTCTCTGTAGTCGTTCGATTGCATAGTAACTTGGCATGAATCTAGATTGTCGGGCAGCAAAGATATAACAAGAGTGTAGATTGGTACGCCCTTGGCGTGCTCATTTTTGAAATGCTCTCCGGTCTCCCTCCATACCATCACCCGGACCAGAATACTGTGTCCTTGTACGAGAAAATCTCGCGCGGGCCGACCTTTATACGGTGGCCTCCTTTCCAGGTCAACGCCACTGACCTCATTCTCAAGCTTATGGAGGGCGATCCATCACGACGGTACGGCAACTTGCGGCACGGTGCTGGGGATGTATTTGCACACCCCTGGTTCTCCGAAGTCGACTGGGTCAAGCTGAAGAACAGGGAGATTTCTGCGCCATACTTGCCCAAGATTAGCGGGGACGGGGACGCGAGCGCGTGAGTACCATCCAATTAATATGTGTTGTTGATTGCGAATTGCTTGCGCAGATTCGAAAAGTATCCAGAAGACAATGCATCGGCGATGTATGGTCGACCTGCACAAGATCCCTGGGGAAGTTGTTTCCCCAACTTTGAATATACATCTGTACATGGCACTTCTTGATTTCTGTCGAATTGTTCCATCATTGTTGTTGTTGTTGTTTTCGGTCTTGGCATACGTATGTGCTCTAGTGACACTCTCATACCCGCAACCTCCCCTGTTGATATCACGGTCATCATGAGTTCGTCGTTGTAAGCTTTGCATCTTGAATCCGCTTCTTATCGGTTTTCTTTTTTGTTGCCTTTTTCTTATTTAGTTGTTCTGTTGTTGTTCTGTCCTGTACCGTAGTTGCATGTCGAAACCATTTCGCAGGCACTGCCCTAGTGTTCGATAGGACGGCTGTTTGTCCGGGACAAACAAGGAACATCATGTCGCAAAAATATGGGCGAGGAAGCCAGCGCCGCACGCGGTTCACCCACAACGACGGACACCGTCCAGGGGCTTCACATCTCTCTGCGACATTTGACGACGACGACAACCACATTCACTGCTCGTCTTGAAATCTTGCAAAACCGTCACGGATCCGTAGAGATCGCCCTTTTTCCTCCACTCGGAGGAGCTTGGCTGCGCATCACCCTTTTTTTCCGCTCGTCTCTCCCGGAGGACCGGGGGTTTGGGCGTGTGTGTTGAAGTAGAAGGACTTGGAAGGAAAGGACGTTGCCAGGTTGTGGGTTATCCTGGATTTTTTTTTGTGTTGTGGTGGTGACGTCGATTGGAGGGATCGTGCGGTATGGTGAAGAAGCCCACCAAGTTTGCACGCACGGCCGAAAGAGGCGTGGGTGAGGCCCAATCCTGCGATGTCAACGTGTCCGAAGAGCAGGTTACACGCGAGCGTACGCGGATGCTCGTCGAGAGGCAGGCCGAATTGGATAGCGTGTTGGATAGGCATGACGATATGGTACGTACCCTGCCTTTTTTGATGCGTATGACTGGCTGGGGTGTTCAAATGTGGCTTGTTTTGCGGTGGTGGGCGTAGGTCCGCGAGGTGTTTCATCTCGAACAGTTTGTGACGTTGCTCGAGTATGATCCCAAGGTAGGCTCCATGGGTTGTGCATCTGGTCGAGGGGCTCACGCATATGTATAGATAGCAAAGAAGGACGATTCGATGGTGTTTCAGGAGGTATGTGACGTTGGTGGTTGTGCCTTTGGTCCTGGGCTCAATGCACATTTATTCCCTAGTATAAAACGAAACATGACCTTCTCGAACGTGCCGCTACTGCCGCGGGCCCATCGCGGTCTACACGCCGTGCACACACTCAACGTGTCCTCGATTTGACGTTGTCGTCTCCTATCAAGAGTGGCCCTGGTGCCTCGACAAAGACGGACCTGCGTCGCGTGCCACCACTCGAAATACAGCCCACCACTGTCCTATCTTCGAAAGCCAAAGGAAAACAAAAGGCGATCGAGCCACCTATGGACGATGCGAGCGTGAGCATATCCGCGCCGAATGGAACGGCCAAGACTCGCCCTCGACCACGCGTCCTTGGGGGGACTCAGCCGGAGCTCGAGCCGCCGTCCATCTCGGCGCCTCGAACACGCAAGCGCGCGAGTACCTTGGCGTCGTCGCCGCCTTCGTCCCCTATTCTAAAAAAGAAACGCAAGTCTGTGGTGGGGCCAGATGAGAGCGCGACTAGTGTCATACAACCCCGTCGGTCAGGACGTCTCGAGGGACCGAGCAAACCCCCCGATCCGCGCCTTGTGGCGCATCCTTCCAAAAATTCGCTCTCGCACGTTCCTGACGAACCACCCTCTATATCTCGCATGTCTTCCATCAAACGCGTTCGACTGATCGTCCGCAAGCCTCCACCGTCCTACACAAACCCGCGCCAAAAACCCGCGCCACCAAAGTTCGCCTCGAACCTCACCGATTTTCTGTCATCATACATGTCACTAGGCGAGCAAGAGCAGACGCTCGAAACCCTTGAGACGCTTGCACAAAAGGAAGCGGCGTTGCGAGAGAAGATCGAGAGGTTGCACAAACAGGGACGGTTCGCGCCCTTTTTGTATGGCGAGTCGTTCAAGGGGTTGGCATCTGGAAAAGCGACGCCTGTGCCTGCGCCTGCGATCACGGCGAACCCGAATACGCGGGATCCGAGGCGGTCCAAGGACGCGTGGGAGCATATCGTCGAGACGATCGTGCATAGAGGTCGGCATGGTGGAGGGGGAGGCGGTTTCCTCGTTCACGGACGGCAAGTAGCTGCGCAAGTGGCGAATCGGATACAGGCATATTGGGATCAGTCGGTGGTGAGGGAAGACAGGGCGAGGGCGCAGGAGGAGAAGCGGGTGAGGGCGCTGGCGAAGGCGACGGTCAAGATGGTGGTGGCGGAGTGGAAGAAGGCTGTCTTTGTGAGTTTTGTTCTCTCCCCCCCTTTCAGCTGGGGTTATTGTCTGTTCGGGACCAAGTGTTGATGGTGCCTTCTTTGTTGCCTTTGGTTTTGTAGTATGTGCGAGAACAAGAGCGGCAGCGGGCAGAGGCGGAAGAGATGCGTCGGGGTCATGAGCATCTCGATGCGATTTTGGACCAGTCGGGGCAGATATTAGAGACGCAGCATGTCGATCTTTCGAGGGGCGACCTGTCGCGGTCGAGGAGTCGTTCGAGCAGCGCGTCAGCTTTGGAATGGGAGCAGGAGTCAACAAGGACGAGCGAAGGTGAGGAGGAGAACGAACACGAGGAGGACGGGTCTGGTGCGGAGAGTGCGGACGAGTTTGTTGGTCTAGGGATGTTGGAGGACGCCGATCACGAAGCCGAAGCCGGTGAGGATGAGGACGGCGGAGGCCCGGACGAGAGCGACGAAGAGAGTAGTGACGAGGATGGTGATGAAGAGACGACGCATGCCTTGCTAGGGCTAACACGCCCCAAACAGGACGTTGTACTCGACCTTCCCCCGCCTGGTGGAGCACACGCGGACGTGGTGATGGGATCGGAAGCGCGAGCGTGCTCCCCGTCCGAGTTTAGTATAGACCAGGATGCTGCGACGTTGGCCAAGAGGCCGGTAATGTTCGAGGACGCAGTGGCATCGCCGAGCGTGCCTTCGGATATGGACTCGATCGCGCGTACGCCAACGCTGGGTGATGCGCCTTCACCGGCACTGGAGAGCTTTTATGATTTCCCTATGCGAGACGATCAGTCCCCTGCGTCAAGCGTCATCGATCATGATCCTGTCAAGGACGACGATGGTTCGGTTGTGATGTCTAATGGGCAGGTGGTTGACGCCATCGTGGTTGCGGAATCAGAGGAGACGGACGCGACTTTGGACGCGAAACATGGCATGGTTGATGCGAAGGAGGACCAAGCCGTGGGCGGTGACGCGCCACCACCTCTTCCTGAGCATGTTTCCGATCACACCGTCTCTTCGCAGGTGCAGCACGCAGAGGCAGAGGTGGATGTGCCGATGGAGGACGTCCAGGACGATGGATTCGCTCGGATCCCAGAGTATCTGAAACCGTTCGCCGTTGCACCCGTCGACTGGTCCCCCGATGACAAGATCAAGTCACCGTTACTTCTCCGCGGGGTGCTCCGCCCATACCAGCAGGGTGGGTTGGAATGGCTAGCCTCGTTGCATTCCAATAATTTGAATGGTATCCTGGCGGACGAGATGGGGCTTGGGTACGTGTGGTAAAGAACGAGGGGAGATATGCACTATTAACCAATTTCTCTTGTAATTAGGAAAACGATTCAAACGATTGCGTTGCTTGCGCATTTGGCTTGTGATCGGGGGATATGGGGACCGCATCTTATCGTACGTCGGATTGGCTTTTTCGGAACATGTTTGGTTGGTGAATCTCACGATGGATGGTCTTCTAGATCGTTCCAACGAGCGTGCTGCTTAACTGGGAGATGGAATTCAAAAAGTTTCTCCCTGGTTTCAATATTCTGAGTTACCACGGGAGCACTAAACGTCGGAAAGAACTACGACAAGGATGGTACAATAAGCACCATTTCAACGTTTGCATCACCTCGTACACGCTTGCGAGTCGGGACGCACACATTTTCAAGCGCAAGATGTGGTACTACATGATCCTCGACGAGGCGCACATGATCAAGAATTTTAGGTCTCAGCGGTGGAATATCCTTCTCATGTTTCGTTCCTTTCGGCGGCTGCTCCTCACAGGAACGCCCTTGCAGAATAATTTGACGGAGTTGTGGGCCCTCTTACAGTTCTTGATGTCTGGCACCAACTTTGCCAATCTGAAGGAGTTTGGAGAATGGTTTTCAAGTGCGTCTCCTTGTTTCTTTTGTCCGTTGCGTTGAGATTGGGAGGGGGCGCTTACGTCTCACGTCGTCTAGATCCATTGGAGAAAGCGATCGAAATGGGCACCATGCTGGATGACGAAAACTTGCAGCGCGTATCGAAACTACACACCGTATTGCGGCCGTACCTCCTCCGTCGACTGAAACGGGACGTTGAAAAAGAGCTTCCAAGCAAGTACGAGCACCTCGTCCTCTGTCCACTCTCCAAGAGACAACGTTTCCTGTACGACGAGTTCATGGCCCGTGCACACACCCGTGAAGCGCTCGAGTCGGGCGTCTACCAAAAAATTGCCAACGTCCTGATGCAACTTCGCAAGGTGTGCAATCATCCAGATCTATTTGAGGTCCGACCCGTCGTCACGTCGTTTGCCATGATGCGTTCCGCGATCGCCGACTTTGAGATCAAGGAACTGCTCGTCCGACGGGAGTTGCTCAGGGTGGAAGACGAGGAGCGAGTCAATCTCGACTTGTTTGGACTGCGATTCGTCGACCAGCAAGACGTGCCCCTTATGTCTGCGCTGGAGACGCGCCGTTTGGATGCTACACATCGATTACCGCTCATATCTGAAATGCCTGGGGAGCCACCACCGAAGGATATGCGGACCATTGCAGGCTATCATACATGGCGCAGTTATCAGCAGCGTGTGCAGAAAGTTGCTCGGTGGGCTCAGATAGGTTATGTTAACCGTTTACGGTGTGCTCGGACACCAATATACGGACAGGAGCTGTTGAGAACCGTTCAAGGCTGTCATCGTCCCGTCTTGCCGCTCTCCGCCATTGACCTGAAGACCGCGTACTTGGACACGGTGACCACCGCGAACGCCATGGTGAAATCGTACGAGGAACGCGTGGAAGAAGTGTCGGGCGTCATTGACAAGTTCGTGTTTGCTACCCCTGCGGTTGTCGCGCTGGATCTTCCCCGCATGGCGCTTACTGGGTGCGAGAAGGCGATCATGTCCTGTCCGCCCACGTTCGACAACATCTTGCACCGTACCAGCGTCAAGCTTCAAATTGCGTTTCCCGATCCCTCATTGTTGCAATATGACTGTGGCAAGCTCCAACAGCTCAGTCGATTGCTACGGCAAAGAAAGGCGGGGGGTCACCGAATATTGATCTTCACGCAAATGACGCGGGTGCTGGATATTCTAGAGATATTTCTCAACTTCCACGGGTATCTCTATCTCAGACTGGACGGCGCGACGAAGATCGAGGATAGGCAGTACATCACGGAGCGGTTCAATGCGGATGCGAGGATCTTTTGTTTCATCTCTTCTTCTCGGTCTGGTGGTGTCGGTATCAAGTACGTCCTTCCATGTTCTTATGTTCCTTTGTATGGGGTATTGATCGGATTTTGTAGTTTGACTGGCGCGGATACGGTCATATTTTATGACAGCGATTTCAATCCTCAGATGGATAGACAGTGCGAGGACCGGTGAGAAATTTCATTCTTGGCGGGGACACGGCTCATGACCTTTCATAGCGCCCACCGCATCGGACAGATTCGCGACGTACACATTTACCGGTTCATATCCTCACACACGGTGGAGGAAGCGATGCTCATGAAAGCAAATCAAAAGCGTTCGTTGGATGATATCGTCATCCAGAAAGGGGAGTTTGACTGGCGGACGCTGTTCGAGGATGACGGCGCGTTGACAAGGGCGCTCGGGGAGTTTGAGGATTCCGAGGATGCACAGGCTGCTGTCATCGCTGCGAGGGAAGAAGACGTGCTCGAGGGTGCCGATCAAGCTGACTTTGGTGCTGAGGAGATAGCGGAGCCGCGCGGGGAGACCGAAGGCGGTGTGCAAGTCGAGGGAGAGGCGGAGGGAGAGGAAGGCGAGCACGATCACGGCACGGAAGAAGGCGATGGCGGGAGCGTGTCGGACTATATGATTCATTTCGCGCGGACGGACTGGGATTTCTTCCGAGATTGGCGGTTGTAGAATCATTGGTTTATAGTGACTGTCTTTCTTGTTTCTTGCAACTTTTTTTTCTTCCACATATCACCACTCTATGTATTTGAGCGCTCGATCGTTGGCTGGTTGGACACAAGACATCTAGGTCAGATAATCTATCGCTACATTATGCCTTGTATCGTTTGTAGATTGCATAGCGATCTTTCACGATTGTGAACTTGAAACTTAAATCGAACTGATTCTCGGCAGCTTCACGCGGGACCATTTAGAATGACTAACACAAGAGGTGACCTGCGAACGCTGGCAGTAATAGGGCATTACAGTAGCAACCGAAAATAAACCGAATTTACTGAATCTTCATTCTCGTTCGAGTGACCATACACCACAATCAAGTCTTCTCGCTTCCGAATTCTGGACAGAGCTGCGTATGTAGTTGGCTGTGAGTGAAAGGATCGGTGCGGAGCTCGAGGACACTCTGTGAATGGTGCAGATGCGGCCTCGCCACGATGCGAAGAGAGGACGAAAAAGCAGAAGCTTACGCTGAATCGCAGATTCCAGGCACGATTTTCGTCATGGCAGGTCCTTTGTCGGACTTTCAATTTGAGTTATCTTATATGGAATGTCTCTGCGACGAATTTTTATTTTTCTCCTCGTGCTGCACGCGAATTAATTTTAAACCTACTCGCTCCTACAGGTTTAATCGGATCACCGTCGTCATAAGCGTATTCCTGTCGATTTACACGATCGCGCAGAGTCACCTCAAAGGAGACTCCTGCCGAAAAGAAGACTCATATCGAATCCTATCGGGCGCCCAGAGGCAGCTCACATGACGTTCGAGACCACTCAGACAAACGCAATTGACACCGTCGAGCTTAATGTTATTGAATTGCCATCGAGCCGATTCGCCGAATTTCAGCTCAAAGTGACATAACTAAACCCTTAATTTCCTATTTAGCTAACCGTCTTTTGTATTGTCGGTCGAGCGGCAGGGTCGACTCAGTTGCAACTGTCAGGCTCACCCGCCTTGCAGCTGAACATGCTCAACCTCTCACTGCCAGCATCCTCACCCCAGACCGTTACATATCAAACAGTCCCTCGTAACCACGATTCCGCTTTTGCCAGATGTCTTCAGATGATATCAATAATGCGATAGCTCCTGTGTATGCAGCTGCCATTCGCGACGTGCTCAACCATGGCGGTACGATCTAGCGACATAGTGTTTTGCACGGTGCTGATACGACCCCCAGTCGCTTCTCTCACTTATTTGGTCTGGTACTGTTTTCTAACATTTGACAAGGATGTTCAATATATCTGGACGTGCGCATCGAGTTTGTTTGTCATTCAGGACAGCTTTCTGACGCCGTGTCTTTTACGCCTACAGTATGCGGAATAAAAACCCCTTGAAGTGGATATACTTCTTTCTTCGCTATGTTGTAATACTCGCATCTATGTGAGTGCATTGCAACGTATCCCATACCCATCTCGTCGAGACTCACTGATTTCAACTTAGAATGCACAACTGGTTGATCGGTCAATTGGCAGATGGCAGTAATCCCCCCATGCTTTGCACCGTGTGGCACGTCTATGTCTCAGGTTTCTCACAGTTTCTTGGAACTTTGGTGGAGCTTATTTTGGCATCTCGTGGTAAGTCCAATGTGATTTCTCCTTTATAAGATGCAAGTCGGCTGGACAAAGCCCACAGTATTTGCGCTATATAATCGATCCAGAAGGATAGCCTTCCTACTGTCGAGTTTGATCTTGACAGAAGTTGCGGGGACGGTGATAATGCTGTCGTCGCAGAAAGAGTTGGCCTTTTACCAAACGTGCCTTCTAACACAGATGACCCGGCCTGCCAGGTATCAAAAGTGAGTCCTTGCTCCGCTGTTTGTTGCAAGTGCGTATAATCAGCGGGGCCACTTAGCATAGTAGTGTTCACCGTCCATTGCGTGCTTGCTGGCCTGACGTTGTTCAAGTACTTCATCGCTTTCAGGGCAGGTTGGAATAGGTCCCCACTCGTAGCACTCGTGGTTCGTGATAGCAGCACGATGTATGCTACGGTTGCTTGTGAGTAGACGTCACCAGCAACGGTTGGATCAGCCAGCTCAGTACTGATCTGATAACCCAGTCATACTCTTGTCTTTGCTCATCATATACGATTTGAGGAACGAACGAGAAACAGCTATTTTTTTGTTTGTGTTTCCTGTTTAGTGTCGAGTGTTGTTGATGCTTAGCCCTTTCTTTTCTTTTCTGCAATTCAGCTGGTTTGTGTCGCTGTTCAGCATCTCAGTACGATCCCGTTTGGTCTTGGGAGTGCGCTCATTCGTGACATCACATCTAGGGGTGTCGCATGATACTAAACATGGAGCGCTTCGCAAGGGAGGTATCGATAGAATACCCCCAGACAATCTTCACCAGCCAAATTAGCATGGCAAGAACCGAGTCCAGTTAGTCAGGGTCGATCCCCTCCCTAGCCCGATTGTCCTGGTGACTATTTGACATAGAATGTCCAAGAGTCTAGCACATATTGCGGTGAGACATTACAATAGGAAAGGACATTTTCGAGGCATAATGTACATGTACATCCTACACTTTCTCAGAGAGGAGTATACTTTGGTTGAAAGGCAGTGGGGTGAGATTGATGAGCAGGATCATTCGCACTGAACTTAGTGTTTGCAGTGACGTCCCAAACAGTTTACTCAGTGATTCAAATTTCGCGGAGCTTTTTGGAAGAGCTTTTGAGGACGGAAGAGCGAACTTCAATCGGGGACGATGAGCTGTCACGTGGCCCGGGTGTGAAATTTGCATTCAGTGTTCGCTGCTCAATCACTTCGACGACAGTTTGCAGAACAGAACATTCATGTCCCTGTTCACCTTCCTGGGTCTCAGACAACCAAAGTACAACCGGACACCACTCACCCTCGCCGACGTCCTCCACCGGACTTTTGTCGCCGGACTCGCCGGACTCAGTATATATGGCATCTACCTAGGTTACTCCGTTCACGACCACGTCATGGCCAAAGGCAAAGGTGCGTCGTTCCGCCGTTCCGTTTGGGCTACCATCCTCCGTCCAGTTTCTGATGCCGAACTTTTCGTTTTCGTTTTCGTTTTCTGTTATCTGCTCCGCCCGGTCCCATCCACGTGTCCACAGAGGTGTGTCGCCTATCTGTCTCTATGTAGTGTATGGCAGACCGGACTGAGATTCCGATGATGCGTTGAGGCACTCGCGTCAAGAGAAGCCGAAGCCAAAGCTCGCGAAGAGGCACAGGTGACGTCGACCACTTTTTCTTAAAGGGTACGCCTCTGAATGTACCAAAAAAAAGGCTGCAGAGGAGGCTCGAGAACAGTCCTTGGCCGAGGCCGCTCAAGGTGCACTTTTCAAGCGGTCATAGGAGAATGCTTTGTGTCAGTGCAGCTCATTGGGTAGGTGAAGCTCGAGCTTCTGGTTGTCCAGGGGATGGTTTTCGCCGTTCTCTTGTTCATTGTCTAGGTATATCTGATACGAGTAACACAGGAGGCGGGTATATGTTTCTGCCGACGCCCAAACCCAGAGACTTTGGATTCGCAGCAGAGGTGTCACTAGTGCCGTGCGTCGCACGTTACACATTATTTGTGGCTTGGTATTATTCATTGCATTGAGCGACTTTCGGGCCTCGCACAAATATACACAAGCCATACACGTACAATGCACGACGTGCGATGTAGGCACACGTCCTATATTAACACTCACCTGTCAAGGAAGCCGGAGCCAAGCATCAAGCAGCTTAGGGAAGTTGGGCGTTCCGAGACCTGTCACAGGATCCCAGCCCAGTGTGGCATTGTATCCATTGGTTCCGCATCCTGGATTGTTTCCCGTAGTGATATCGTTGAAAGCGTCAGCGAATGCAGGGGAATAGATCTATAAGAAATGCCCTTGTCATGATGTTGCAGTGTTCGCTGGAATACGATTTCACTCACCGTTGGGTTGATGAATCCGATAGTCGATTTGCCAGCTGCGATACGAGCATCATTGATCATCGTGAAGATTGCCCCACTGACTGGAGTGGAGCAAGATGTCCCGTAAACGAGCTTGTATTTGCCATTGACCTAAGTCACAGGAGGAATGTGAACCACTTTCACCCAGACAGATACAAGAATAGCCAACATACAGCAATAACGTAGTTTGCTCCGTTAGCAGAAATGTCAGGGAAGGCACGAGACTGTTTACTCGTTAGCCTTTCCAACTTGGAGTGAAACAAGAGTATACCTTTCCAGTGGAGTTCCAGATGTCGAGCGGGTAGTTGGGGTAATAGTTCGTCAGGTAGTAGTCAACAGCCGACTGCTGGTACTCGGGCATAGCAAAGTAGTTGCTAAATCCACCACCAGAGTAGATGACCTTCTCACAAGCCGTCTCAGGCTCGTAAACTGTGGAGTTTGGTGGGACCATGGTAGCACCAACAGCAGTGACGTAAGGGCAAGTTCCAGGGAAACTCGGGTTGAATATTTTTCCAGTGGTAGTTTGGGTTCCTACCAATGCAAGACTGAGAGCGAAATCTTGCAAGGGTGGTCTACTTACCGTTAGGGTTCAAGCAAAGATGTCCGTTACCGGCGACACCGTGATCACCGGAGGCGAAAAGGAAAGTGATACCCATGAGACCAAGTTTGGCATACTCGGCACACTGGCGTGCGGTATAAAACGGTGTGAGATCGGCCTCGTTGTATGAGTACGAGGTCGAGATGACATTTGCGCGCGGAGCGGTTCCGCATGCCTCAGAACCTTGATCATTGATGAGAGGTACATGAAGCTATGCTGGGGAGGTACATCTAATGTGCACTGACCTTCATATCCACCACCCTTCGGATCAGGGTAAATACCATCTTGGGTCCGGTTATCACCACCCTCGAAGGAGCAGTAAGAGGCATCGAGAGCATCGAGGAAATTATTGAATGAAGCACCTGGGAAAACGACATGAAATTCGTCATAGTGTATGATGCCTTAGTGACTAACCCTCCACCATATCACCAACTTGGTACAGAGTCACCGTTTGTGACGGCCCGACAAGACCCATACCATATTGAAGGTCAAGATCAGATTCGCCGTTGTACGTGAAATTCTGATGCTCAGTCTGTAGATAGCCTGAGTAGAAAGTGAGACCTATATATAATTCTGTACAAGTGTACACCCTTACCTCCGTCAACCGAAACCATGTGCGGCGACTTTCCGTAGAGAGCGGGAGAGAAATTTCTGAAGAACATGTCCAGATCGGTCTGAAGGTAAGCCGCTGGGGTGTATTCCACTGCAGTTCATGCAATCTTCAGCTGGAAATTGGATTGGAGCAATTGTTCGCGTACCAATTCCGTAGCTATTGTTCGCAGCCGCTCTCGGGGTGTAAGAGATTCCATAGAGCGCACGTAAGCAGTCCAGCGTAATGGACTCGTCGCACGTCGAGAGGTCAGTGGGCAGTACTTCCCACTTTCCAGAGGTGCTTGGTCCAGTCCCCATATGTAACTGACCGATGGAGCGGGCAGGTTCGGTTTTGTCACGACGAGCCAGCTTAGTATCGAAGTGTACGCTCGGGGTGATAAAGTCCACGTGAGGGACAATGTGTGCAGGGAGATGATAACCGTCACAAGCTATCCATTCGATCATCAGCACCATGTGAAATACCATCTATGAAATCCACCAACCGACATGCTCCTTTCCTGAGGTGTGACCGTAAAGGTTGTACTCTGTCTGAAGGAGATGCTCTGCCTCCTCGACGGTGGCAGTCACTTCCATCCAACCCTTGTTGGACGTCAACTGGATGCGGTTGCTCTCGATGCCGCTCTCCAAGAGCCATGATCGAACCGCCTCGATCGTTTCTTCGCTGGGTGCAAACATCTCGAGGACATCACTGGCAGACCAGTGTTTCCCATATTTCTCGGACTCGGGGTGCGACACCTCCATGAGGTACTTGCTGATGTTATCAATGTTCCCCTGTGTCAAGGCAAATCGCAGGGGAAGGGGTGTGCTAGAGTCATGTCTACGCTTCAAGGTCCAGCCCGCAGGGAGGTGGGTGCGCTTCTCTCGGAGGGTGTAAGGAGAGGGAGCTGGTCCCGCGGCGGCGAGGAGACCAAGACCAAGAACAACGAATGAAAGGAGGGCCTTCATGATGAAGCAACAGCAGGCGCCTCGACTGTCCGACGCCGTACCGTGGTGTAGGAGGGATTTGTAGGGACAGTGGTAGAACGCGCGCTTTTCTGTAATCGATTTAGCTCGAGCCATATCCGACTACCAGAAGGTGGTCTCGTAGGTGACAGGTTTCACGAGCTCGCCTGCTGAAGAGTAGTTCCAAGTCCGCAAAGGATGTTTTAGCGCCACAGGTGACGGAAACGATTAGACCGTTATCCGCGGGCAGGAACGTAGGGTGTGTACTGTATAACACGCTCCCCACCATTCAGTACCCATCTTTGACCTACATACGCGACTGACCTGAACTATGGCATGCCCCATGTATGCCAAAAAAAAGATACACACGCACGTGCTCATTCCTTCCGGATTCGTTCCCCAGCACCTCAACATGTAGATGTCAATCGTCCAGTGTTGTCTTGGGAAGCGGTCGAAACGTTGAACCTTGTTTGATTGACGGTACCTGCCAGCGGACCCGTCATTGAGTTTACCACGTATCCATGTATCGGCCCTCCGCGACGGTCGGTTTATCCGAGCATCAGACAGATTCGCGATGTGCATATTTACTGGCTCATATCCGCAAATCAAAAGCGTTCGTTGGATGATATCGTCGTCCGAAAGCGGAGTTAGACTGGCGGACGCTGTTCGAGGATGATGGCGCGTTGACAAGGACGCTTGGGAAGTTTGAGGATTCCGAGGATGCACAGGCTGCTGTCATCGCTACGAGGGAAGAAGACGTGCTCGAGGGTGCCGATCAAACTGACTTTGATGCTGAGGAGATAGTGGAGCCGCGCGGGGAGACCGAAGGCGGTGTGCAAGTCGAGGGAGAGGCGGAGGGAGAGGAAGGCGAGCACGATCACGGCGCGGAAGAAGGCGATGGCTGGAGAGTGTCAAACTATATGATTCATTTCGTGCGGAAGGACTGGGATTTCTTCCGAGATTGGCGGTTGTAGTGTTATAAATTGATTTATAGTGACTGTCTTTCTTGTTTCTTGCAATTTTTTTTCTTCTTTCACTCTATGGAAAGCCGGGCGTTCGCGCTCGGTTTTGCAGCGTGCTTGTGCCCGAAGCTTCCTAATCAGGTGTGGTGGCTCAGTTCGGTCAAGGATCTGAATCCGACTTACACCTTTTGGCTCTGGCTTACATGAGAGTTGTCAAGCAGTTCGCTCAAGTGACGGTTCGATCTGCTGCCATATCTCAGACCCCTCTTCTCTGGGTTTCGTTTCTGGACAAGCAATGGCTACCCGTCCCACTTTCGACGACACGCTCGATACATTTGTTCATTGATTTCAGCGTGTCTGCGATGTGAGTACTGCTCATGTGGAGTGTATCCTATCGGCGTGAGCTTCGGATCATTACTGTGCCGATGATTGGCCGAAGTGGGTTTTCGGGCTCCGAGGTAATAAGATGCGCAATTATCCATTATACATCCCTCGACGTCAGCTTGCTTTACTACCTCGCTTCAGCACGTTTTGCCCCACCTACCAGCGCTCCTTCTCCGCTTCCTGTAGCCCTCTCAGTTATCTTCTCCTGTAGCGCCTATACTCTGTTCTTCCAGCAATATAACCCTTTCTTTGTTTCACGCTCCACCCCTCCAGTTCATGAGAGTTGCACACCTCAGACAGCCAGCTTAGGTCCCAGTGCCGATTTTCGGCTCATCCTATGGTCCGATTCCTATCCCTTCCTTTTGTCAGACGTCAAATCTTTTTAGGTCGCATTACTATTGTACGTATTCCTTCAATGTTCACTGAGCTCATCACGTAGTTTTCTTCAGGCTATCACAGTTCGGGTGACTTAGTACTCGGGCGTGTCAACGCTTTCAAACTGACATTCATCCATTTCCTCATGACTTGTGCGGATTGAGGGCTACACACAGTATACTTTGGTTGAAAGTGAACGAGGTGAGATTGATGAGCGGGGTCATTTGCACTGAAGCTAGTGTTTGCGACATCCCCAGCCGTCACTCAGTGATTCGCAGAGTTCTTGGAAGAGCTTTTGGGGACGGAAGAGCGAACTTCAGTCTGGACGTTCGAAACAAGACGTCCGAGCTTTCATGTGGTGTACATCATTTACATTTCACCACGTTCAATCCTCGACGGCAGTTGGCAGAACATTCATGTCCCTGCTCACCTTCCTGGGTCTCAGATAGCCAAAGTACAACCAGACACCACTCATCTCCGGCGTCCGGACTCGCTGCACTCAGCATACAGTATATGATATCTACCTAGGCTGCTCCGTTCACGACCACGTCGTCTCCAAAGGCAAAGGTGTGTCATTCCGTTGGACTACGATCGTCCTTCGAGTTTCTGACGCCAATCGTTTGTTTTCGTTTTCATTTACTGTCATCCGGTCCCCTCGGTCTCATCCGCGCGTCCACAGAGGTGTGTCACCTGTCTGTTCCAATGTGGTTTATGCAGACAAGACTAAAGTTCCGATGATGCATTGAGGCACTCGTGTCAAGAGAAGCCAAAGCCAAAGCACGCGAAGAGGCACAGGTGACGTCGACCACTTTCTCTTAAAGGGTACGCCTCTGAATGTACCAAAAAAAGGCTGTAGAGGAGGCTCGAGAACAGTCTTTGGCTGAGGCTGCCCGGGGCGCACTTTGCGAGCAGTCGTAGGAGAATGCTTTGCGTCAGTGGTTGGGTAGATGGAGCTCAAGCTTCTGGTTGTCCAGGGGATGGTTTTCGCCGTTCTCTTGTTTTTGTATAGATATATCTGATACGAGTAACACAGGAAGCGGGTATATATTTCTGCCGACGCCCAAACCCAGAGACTTTGGATTCGCAGCAGAGATGCCACTAGTGCCGTGCGTTGCGTGTTACATATCACTTGTGGCTTGGTATTATTCATTGCATTGAGCGACTTTCGGGCCTCGCACAAATATACGTTTATCCCAACCCATATATGTACAATGCACGACGCACAATGTAGGCACACGTCCTATATTAGCACTCTCACCCCTCAAGGAAGCCGGAGCCAAGCATCAAGCAGCTTGGGGAAGTTGGGCGTTCCGAGACCTGTCACAGGGTCCCAGCCCAGTGTGACATTGTATCCATTGGTTCCGCATCCTGGATTGTTTCCCGTAGTGATATCGTTGAAAGCGTCAGCGAATGCAGGGGAATAGATCTATAAGAAATGCCCTCGTCATGATGTTGCAGTGTTCGCTGGAATACGATTTCACTCACCGTTGGGTTGATAAACCCGATGGTCGATTTGCCGGCTGCGATACGAGCATCATTGATCATCGTAAAGATTGCCCCACTGACTGGAGAGGAGCAAGATGTCCCGTAAACGAGCTTGTATTTGCCGTTGACCTAAGTCACAGGAGGAATGTGAGC